>MU184081.1:31809-48840 GCA_016904865.1 Pissodes strobi | reverse complement strand
AGGAAGATAATCAATCGATAAAAACCCATTTTGGATTATCCGTCAAATCGCAATATCCTGAAATGCTAAGAAAACGTGTTGTTGAAATATACTAGATTAATTATTAACATTAATTTAACATGCTTTCTTACGAAGCATTTTCGGACCTATTTCGATATGAACATTTCGTCATATTTCTAGCTCTGGATTCACTTCCCACACGGGCGGCAGCTACCAAGGAACAGGGCCGTGTATAGTAGTAGTTATACTCTCAAAATGTTTCCTTGATTTAAGTGATTCAACTGTTACGTAAACAAATAAACCTATTAGCGCCCCCCCTCCCATTTCGATAAGCTACAGATATATCCGCCCACATTTTTCATACCAGTTATTGGATACCCGTTACAAAAAACACCCATAAATATGAATTTAATTGCTTTCTTTTTCAATTCGAAGACGCCGAGTGTCAAATATTATATTTTTTGACCTTGTCCATTTCCTGGCCCGGTCTTATAACAAAGCTCCGTTATTTTTTATATACAAAAGATATTTTGCAATTTCGTGTTTTATTTATAGCTATTGTTTTGAACCCGGATTCTCTTTAAATATTATATAGTAAATTAAGCATCAGAAATTTAAGATTTTTAGCAGAAATGCAACAAAGTAATAATAAAGATTTAATTTTTAGATAATATTCGATTCTGGTCATTGATATAACGTGTTATTAATAAATTCGTACGCATGGCTTAGTGTTTTTCTTCCTGATTTGGTTGTTGGCATTTTTGTGTAGGATTAGTCGGCTTTCTGACATTTCAAGTTGAGAGCCATGTCATCCTTGATTTTCGGCTTTATCGTATGTTTCGATTTCGAAACTTGTGATATTGATAATGTCACTCCTATCAATCAAATTCGATGTAAAACTACAGCCCAAGGGTATCGCAGTTATTTATGTTACTTTAATACTTTATATTTAATTAAATATCAACATTATGATTATGTTTATTCTATTTCTGACTTATTTTAACAATGTTGTAACGACGAGGTAATATATTTTCAATTAATATAAATTATAATATTCTACAATAAAATTATACTATTGAGCGGTGTATGCCTTCGATTGTATTCCAATAGAACGATGGCACAACGTTTTGTCTGTTTACATGAATTTTCTATTTTTGGGAATACATCGGCAAGCAGATCTGGGAAAAATCATCATTATTGTGTTATTAGTTATGGAATTAACAACCAATTATATTGAAAGGAGGCGCACACAGGTTTTTTTGTTGCAAATGAAATAAAGTATCGATCGATCTGGCCGTTTCTCTCAGAGAACAGGGTTTGACAACTAAAATTTTCAAGTAAATTATCAGGCTACATCAAGAATGTAGCATGATACAACGATATGTCAAAAATAATGAAAAATATTGATACGAATGGTCACATCGTTAGTGTAGTTATTAATTTTTGTAGGTTCTTCATCAGATATAAATAGTTTTTAAAAAAATTCGGTTTTATTTTCTGTGTATAAGTTACCTGATATGTAGGTATATAATAAACGACGCTGGCTTTAATTTCTAGAATATATCAACCAAATCAAAAGCAAGCCACTAACTCCTGAGTAAAGCACTGTGTTTTTTCTTTAAATGGATCAGCTGTTTCATGCCTTGAAATTTTGGATTTATTTGCATAGTTTGGTTTTCATTTGAAAAACTTTATTGATTCGAAATAATTTTTTGGCTTTTGAATAAATCTGTTTTCGAAAATTTGTATTTCGGTAAAAAAAATCCGAACTAAGTAAACATATTTTCAAAAATTTATTTTCCCAAATAATATTTCCAAAAGTATGTTTTTTGCAAGTTTTCTACTTCGGCTTTCTCCCGGCTATAATTTTTCATGATATCTTGGATTTGTTCCATCAGAAATATGGACGGGCGATTTAAATTTTATGATAATTAGTCTCCAGGCTAACCCAAGCTAATCAAAAATAAACAAATCACGTTTTTTTTTTAATTGAGGATAGTCTCAATTGACTAGTTAAGAAACAATATCAAAACGTAGGTTTTCTTGGGGATGCATTCTGGTTATATTGTAGACCTAAATTAAAGGAAAACCATTTATTGTTCTGTCAAGCTTTCGAGATTTATTTATCTTTTCCTCAGGACAATCTACAATTTATAAATTGTTTCGTTAGTCTATCTAACAATCTAATCTATATCTAAAGACTCACCAATGTGGGTTGAGTAGAAACAGATAAGAGGATAAAGGGGGAAAATTACAACCCCAGCTACATTTTTAACCACATTTTGTGAAATATAAAGTACAAAATGATGCCCATATCGACACTGTTACACTGATTTCTTGAAAGAAAAATCCGTCTTCAGGGAAACAAAAAATTCGCATAAAATGTCGAATTTGTATATGGATGGATAATCTAGAACATGCTCCTTTATCGCTTACTGTGAATGTGAGAGAGACAGAATTCATCATTATAAGTTTGACAATGAAAAGAACACATTCACTTGTCCTGCGCTCAAAATATTGGTGGTTAGGAATTATTACATAAACAAATAGTTTACCAGGACATTCACAAAAGTATTGACTGAACGAAATATTAAAAAGGTTTTTTCTATTTATGTGCTGGATGATTTGGTGAGTGATTGTCTCCAGTATAGGCCTTTTCATGTGCCTTTTGTGAAGCGCAACGTGGATGGTCTTTTACTCTCTGTACCAAAAGGTAGAATTAAGGGTTGCTCTAGAGATTTTTAACTCCGATAATGCACATATACAATTTACCGCAGATGAACAAATCAACAATAGCGTCCTCTTTCTGGACATGTTGGTGACTAGAACAGAGAACAACACTTTAAAAAAACTAAATGGTATAGAAAACCATATTGCTCTAATAGGTTGATAAGTTATTTCTCATACCATCCGATGAAAACTAAAACTAATCTAGTCCTAGGGATGAAAGCTAGAGCAACCAAACTAACACACCCTGACTTCAGAGATCAATCCATCGCACAGTTAAAGTGCATACTGTGGACAATTCCTACCCAGAGAGACTAGTAAATAAGGTTCTTTTTAACACTCAATATAAAATCCCGGATAATATAATTTAAAGACCCTCTCAACCTCCATCTTTGAATACATTATCTGCAAAAAAGCAAAACTCTCACATTGAGGATACAATAAGTAATATTACCAATAACACACACCAATATTTCTCTTTACCACTCATGTAAACTCACTAACCTCTTCAAATATCTGGTTATCAAAATTGCAATGAGACAAGTTAAAACTTTATCTTTAATTTACATAAAAACAAAGTCGCCTCTACCACTGAATGAGAATTACAACATTGTTTAAGTGCCATGTTAAAACTGTGAAAAGTGCTATATAGGTCAAACATCGAGAAACTTAAAAGGCCGTCTTACATCTCATAGGAGTGACATCCGAAGAGGAGTCCAATCCTGCGCACTAGCAGAGCATGTTCATGAACTGGATCATCAGATGAGGGCGAATGGGATAACACTGAGATGAAAAAAGTGACATGATATCCTGGATTTTGTTTCATCAGAAATATGGGCGAGCTGTTTAAATTTTATGATAATTATTCTCCATGCTAACCTAAGCGAATCCAATTTACAAAAATCAAGCTGTATCAATCGAAGGTCACATTTTGGACGGTTCCCTTATGTTGCTGGACAAAAAGATCATCCATGTCAACGACCGTTGATTATATCGCCTGTAATGTTCGGGAGTGCAAGCAATGTGTTTTCACTAAATCTAATAGAAAAGTGGGCAGAATTTATGGCATAAAGAATTTTTTGTTTTTTTTTTTATCATCTGCCAATATTTTAACTGGAGTTCGGTGTCTCAGAAGCTGAATTTACTTACTGCATTTCACTCTACTTTATCGGGATTGGTGGACAGATGTTTTCCAGTGGGTCTAATGAAAGTGAGGCATGGGGACCGCAAAGAGTGGTCAACTTCTGGGATTCGCAAATCTGCATCCAATCTAACATTCCTGAGTCTTCTTAAAAAGTTTTACCCTCGATTTTACCCCATTAATCAGTTGGTACTGTCGTTTTTATTTGGGTACCGCAGGATTTACAGCTCTGTTTTGCGAGCTGCGAAGAGGCTCTACTATTGTAACTGTTTACAACGATCCACTAATAGGCAACGTGAAATTTGGTCAATTGTCAATGAAATTGCTTCTAGAGTTGGTAGCTCTTCTGAAATTAAGATTGATTCTGATTTGCTGAGGATTACTTCTGTTCGGCCGCAAGCAACCTCACTGAAAATATTTCTTCTTCTTGCGATCCTCTAACATTTCTATTTGATATTGGAATTTCAAATTAATTTTACCTGTTTCCAACTACGCCCCATGAAATTCTAGGTATATTACGGTCAATGCGAAGCAAAAGGGCGACTAATGATGATGGAATCTCACTTCAAACGTGGAAAAAACTTTCTTGAGTCGCCGTTCAGGCTCTTTCCGACGTAATTAACTTATCCTTTCAATCAAGCTCATTTCCTTCATGTCTTAAGACGGCAAAAATAATCCCTCTTCACAAGGGAGGCGATCATTCCATTCCATATGCAAATGCAAAATGATTTGTAGACCAATAACACAACATGGTCTGAATTTATTCTACACTAGTGTGTCAGAAACTGATTGGAGTTTTATAAATGCATGTGATGTGGATGTGAATGAGAAGTTTACTATTTTTATGAATGAATTGGAAAAAGGATATCTAGTCATTTCCTGAAAAAAGTATAATGTAAGATCTAGCCAAAACAACAAAATCTCTTTGTTCAACAATGACTTCAATGCGTGAACAACTATACTTTCTTACATAGCTTAATATACAGTACCAGCTAAGGGATAATTTTTATATCTATAAGAATTTTAGAAATCGATAAAAAAACAGCAATAAAAAGCGCAAAAATTGCAGCAAAAGATAACATCATCCGAAACTCAAACAAGCCAACATAGGCAGTGTGGAATATTATTAATAACCACCGAGGTATAAACAAAATCCACTCGCAGACACAACATAAGTCCAGATGCATTCAATGAATATTTCTATCACATTCCTGCAAACATGATTAAAAATATACCTAGCACAAATATAAATCCAATAGACATAATTAATACATTGGACCAATCACACCAATTTTCATTTTCTGCAGTCTCCTTTAATACAGTACGTGATGTAATTGATAATTTAAAAAACAAAAATAGTAGGTATGTCTTCGGACTGAATGTTAAATTAGTCAAATCTATTGAGAACATCATAATAATTGTCCTTGCCAAATTAATCAATTTGTGCATCAATGAATGTGTATTTCCATCCATGCTTAAGGGTGCAATTGTTTGTCCAATCTATAAGAAGGGGAAGTGTAGAGTTACCTGAAAATTATAGGCCAATTTCTTTACTACCTATTATATCGAAAAACATGGGATTGGAGTTTTTTGAGTTGCATGATTGTTTTTCGAAATCTCAGTTTGGTTTCCGTAAGGGTAAGCATACAGTCTTGGGGATTCTAAATCTTGTGTCTTTTATAACTGAGTCCTTCCACAGGCTCCGATTTAACTCGGTTTTTCTGTGTGATCTTAGCAAGGCCTTTGATTGTGTGAGCCATGATATCCTCCTGACAAAACTAGAAAAATACAATTTTTCCTCAGAGAGCATTTAACTCATAAAGTCTTACTTAAGAGACAGGACTCAGACTGTGAGGGTTTCTGGGGTGTCATCAGCGGAGAGGGTTTTGAACATTGGAATCCCACAGGGCTCGGTGCACCTTACAAGACGTGCTGAACAAGATACAGAGAAAGGAAAAACTCGTAATACTTGGAGACTTTAATGCGAGAGTAGGAAATAATAACATAGACAATATCAAACAACGATTCAATGAAGAAATAATCAATCGAAACGGAGAACATCTTATTGAATTTTGCGCTCAAAATATTTTAAGAATAAACAACACGTTTTTCTCCCATAAACCTCAACACAAGTACACATGGCAAAATACACAGGATCAGCATTCAACAATAGATTACATAATAACCAACAGAGAAATTGTAGGTAAACAAATTTTTGACGTAAGAGCCTTGACATCGCCCAATATAGGGTCAGATCATAAAGTGCTATGCAAAATTTTAATCAAGATCCCACCAAACAAGAAAAAGACCCCTAAATATGCCGAAAACTTAAACATAGAGTCTTTAGAGGACCAAACTACGAAGTGGCTTTATAAGAAACGACTAGAAGACAGATTCAAGATAAATCCATTAAAAAAAAAGAAGAGAATCTAAACGAACTCAGGCCAAAATAGAATCGAACATATTACAGGCTGCAAAAGAAAGTATAGGAGTTAGGAAAATTAACTTAAATGCAACATAAGTATCAAAGCCATGGTTTACCAACGAAATAAGAGATTTAGCGTACGAAAAAAAGAAAAGCATATCTACAATATTGCAGTAATAGGACGCCTAACAATTATGAGCAATACAAAGATACAAGAAACTATGTAAACTCTAAGATCAGAAACCTGAAAAGAGAATATTGGACACGGTTTACCAAAGAGATGGAGCACGACCTTTATGGAGCGCAACGCAAAGTGTGGAAAATGCTTAAAAGGAGAAAATAACCTGTCAATGAATACAACAATTTCAATAAAATATAAGCAGAAAAATGGACAGCTTACATCAAGGCACTCTACAATGAAGGGAATAATGCACATGCAGTAGAAGGGGGAGGAGAAGAAGAAGAAGAGGGCGACAGCGAACAAGTCATAGAAATTACAAACGAAGAACTCAGGAATAACACAGGAAAATTAAAAAACAGAAAAGCCCCAAGACCTGATGGCATACCCAATGAGCTCCTAAAATATGGAGGAGAAATAATAAAATCGAAAATGTTGCTGTGCTTTTTCAGAAAATTTTAGATACCATGCGAGTACCAGGTCAATGGAAAACAAGCATTACAATACCGATATACAAAAAAAGGAAATGAGAAGAATCCTAGCAACTACCGTACGACCACCTTGCTTAACACAACACTAAAATTGCTAACGAAGATATTCGCCAATAAGATCACTAAAGAATATACAAAAAGTGAAGAACAACAAGGCAAAATAGGTCAACAATAGATGCTATTTTCATAGTAAGACAAATTGTTGAAAAAGCAATTGAATACAACAATCCTGCTTACTTGTGCTTCGTGGACCTGATTAAAGCCTTTGATCGTGTCAGATTACTTAAAGAAGAAAACCAGTGCAGCAGTTTAGTAGGAATAATAAGAGACATTAACACACACAACAAAACTAAAATTAAAGTCGAGGATGAATTGACATCGGAAGTAGACATTAAATCTGGAATACGTCAGAGAGATAGCCTAAGTCCACTATTATTCAATTTAGTAATGTATAAAATTATAGGAGAAACAAAAAAGGTAGGACGCGGATATGGGCTTGGAAGAAAACAGATAAAAATTCTTTGTTATGCAGACGACGCAATTCTGATCTCGGATAATGAAGATAACCTACAGCGCTTGATGCATACCTTTAAAACAACGGCAGAAACCTACAATATGCAGACATCAACATCTAAGACCAAATCTCTCGTAGTAACAAGCGAACCCAGACGATGCAAAATCGTAATTAACGAAGAAATAATCGAACAAGTTTCTAAGTTCGAATATCTGGGAATAGAAATATCCAGCTACGGAGATCCAAAAGGAAGTGTACGAAAGCAGGCTAATAAAGCAGGTTATGTATCAGGATGTTTAAGGGATGTTATCTGGAGGAATAAAGATATGAGGTTGGACGAGAAAATACGCATTATATAAGTCATGTGTAAGGCCAATACTAACATATTCAATAGAAACGAGAGCTGAAGCAGCAGAAACAAAAAGAATACTTAGAATAACAGAAATGAAAACATTAAGATCAATAACGGGGAAAACATTGAGAGACAGAGTCACGAACATTCAAATAAGAAAAGTGGAACACAGGATATCATAAGGCAGAGAAGACGAGAGTGGAAACAGCATGTTACACGAATAGACGGCGAGAGACTAGCCCGAATATCAAGGGATATATAACCAACGGGCATCAGATCACCAGGACGGCCCTTTAAAAGATGGCGAGATAGCTGCCAGTCTACGTCACAAGAAGAAAAAAGAGCTGTCAGAAATCTCTAGAATACCCACCCCAGAACACATTGTCGTCCTGTTTTTATAGAAAATATGATACTTACTTTGCCTTCGCTGTTTATTTTGGAAACAGCTTGTCTAATTCACGGAAACCATCAGCGGGCTTATATTACTAGACAGGTAAATAAGATCCCTCTTTCAATTCCCCATAGTGGTTCTGTCAGGGATTCATTCGCTTACAACGGTGTAAAAATATATATAGCCACATTGGTTTGGAATTTAGAAACGTTCCTAGTGTTGGACATTTTCGAAATTTTCTCAAATCATACTTTCTTAAAAGAGCATTTTATTCAATTGACGAGTATTTTGAAAATGATGTGCAAATCCCAGTTTGAGCTCTTATAATAATTATTACCTTATTACCGACTTTGCGATTTATTGTATCAATTGATTTTTTTTTGTGTTTATATACATTCACATTGTGTGTGTTTTCACATTAGAATTTTATGTAGATTTCTTTAAATGTTTGGGATTTACATTTCTCATTGTTTTACTTCGTCAGTAAGAATTGTATACATGTATTGATGGTTGGACAATAAAGTACTTTCATCATCCTGATGATCATCAAAGCAATTGTCTACCGGAAGTCATGTTATAAAGATAAATAAGAATACAGCCAAACTTAAAAAATAATTTTCAGTTTTTCAAATTTGTGCATATGTTAGGTTTTGGTATATAATTCGGGTTTTATTTCATACGTAGTACCTGCTAGGCTTTTTAATTGTTAATTTTTTTTTTAGAAAAGTTCACGTTGAGGAACAGCTTTTGTATAGCCGCAGGTGCTGTTTATATTATTAATTAAAAAGTTGTTGGTCTTTAAAATAAATCTAGGAGCATTTTGAAAATTCCTTGCTAATAACAATAGTTTATTAATAAAAGCATTATATTATTGTGAAATTTCCCGTGAGTATTTTCAGAGGTTACTTTAAATATTTATATTATTGTTCTTAATTATTAGATAAATCTGTTGCATTTATAATTAACCTCCCACTGGTCATGAGATACATAGAAAACCTCCAACTTAAAATTCGTGTTTATTATCTTAATACGAGTTTGTCAGGAATTCACAAAAGGGTGGGGTCCACCGATAATTTCTTCATAGCTTTTCTGTCCAATCCCGCTCTGGCCATTCACAGGCTTCTAGTCACCTGTACCGAAAGTATTTGTTTTAGAGTAGCCTTCACTTTTAAATCTAAAAAAAACTTTGGACCATATACAAATAAATGTTAACAACATTTTTACAAGGTGCGTTATTTTTCTTGATCGTGAGATCTGCTGCCGATTTCAAACGTTTTGACATTAAACTTTGAACTAGTAAATGGGACACCTTGCACATTCATTATTTTTTTGTTTATCGCGCTATGCGGCCAGATAAAGTCCTTGTTTTGAAGTACAAACGTTGTAGCAGGTTAATTATTGTTTGTTTATATCGTTATTTTCGGTTGGTTTATATTTTAACTGCTTGGGAACACCTGTTGTAGTGTACCAATAGAAACACTAAGTAGTCGTCTTGCTTGCAATTTATCTGTGTATATATACAGGGTATTTTTTTTATAACTGGAACACTCGGCACTTTTCTTATTATTGAAGATTAAATGTAGGTTTAAATTTGAAAATTGCTTGATAAATTATAGCGAATTTTAATCCTATAGCCAATTTTTGTTGTTGCCCTCGGTATTACACACCCCGTTGTCAGTATATTCATTTTTTTTTTAAATGAGATACCTGGTATATTTTTCATTTTTAAATTCCCTGCAAAATTAGGTTTTCAAAACTACCAAACACTCTTTGGATATTTTGTATAGTTTTCGAAATATTTACGTTTAAAATTATAAATTATTTGCTTTTTTGCGTTCGGTTAGTAATATTTAACATAAAATTTCAAGTGGGCCATGCATAACGTTAAAACTGCAAATGTAAATATCTCAAAAACTACACAAGATATCCAAAGAGTGTTTGGTAGTTTTGAAAAGATAATTTATCAGAGAATTTAAAAATAGAGAAATATACATTTAAAAAAATTTAATTTATTGCTACACCTTGTATACCGAGGGCGACAAAAAAATTCGTGAATGAATTTACGCTTACTGTAAGTGAGTCAAAACCATTACAGATAAACTTTTTATTAACATAAAACTACCTTTTATATATAAATTAACAACATTTACAATAAGATTAAATGATAATGTGAATGTTGAAAGTTTTGTAAACTGATGAAAGAATGTTGCAGACACTAAATGAGAGATTTAAACTCGCTGGAAGCATAGCTTACGGAAAGAAAACCAGTACAAAAAGGATTTTAAATTAAAAAGAGCAATTGCTAATCAGCTTGGCGGTGGGAGAATACTAAATGACTGGTTAATAGGAATTTTAAAAAACCAGTTTTTACCATGGGTCACGTAAACAACCTAATCCAGAATTTTCCTAATCCAGAGTTTCCTATTAAATTTTATGATTTGAAAGCAACAAACCTTGTAAGAAGAGAAACTACTAGTTTTTAAAGAAAAACAGATCTTTAACGCTCAAAACGTTTACCGTTTTGCTGCAAACGCAGATTAAATCTACGTGAAAGAGATATTCTAACTTCTCGAATCATAGCAGGAGTAATACGCCTGAACAACTGATGTATACGTCCCGTCATTGTTTCTTCTGTTTGTGGTTTCAAAAACGATACACATCGAATTTGAGGGGTCCCAACACAAAAAAAAATCTATTATGGTTAAGTCAGGCGATCTGGGTGGCCACGAAGTGGACGCTAGAAGTAGAAAGTCTAATAAAACAAAAAACAAACAAAGGCCAGTTATTAATAACTATAACAAACAAAACCTTGCCTTCCAATCTACCTCTCAGTAAATTGTTCTGAGATCTGTTCCCTGATGTTTGCGCTGAAGTCAGCTGGTACACCAGCCAGCTGAATCCACGTCTCCTGTCTTGGAAAGTCGGGAAGATGTTCGATTAAGCATGGAAAATCGTCTTTTAAGAAATTTAAGAAGACTCCGGTTACACGATTTTCAAAAATAATAAGATCATGCACTACTCCACCCCAAACATTGATATTCCATTTGTGTTGATAACTACTGTCACGGCTCGCGTCCATCTGTATATTTTTGGGCTACCCATACAACTAACTTTCCGCGTCTACGTCATTACTGCATGCATCGTCGCCTACCGAGAACATGCCTGACAGCTTTGGTATTTTCCCGATACATAGTGCGGCCAAGGCCGAGAATAATAGAGAAGTGGCGTCTCGCTTCTGGAATATTTTCGATATATGTTCGACTGAATATAAATAGCTCGCAAAACGCGTATTGCGGTTGGTTGGTTATTGAGTGTTGGATTGTAAAGATCTATTAGTTGTAAAGGTATAAGAGTAGTATACATTTTTTTTTGCAAGAAATAATTACTTCAAGAACTGGACAATGTTTGTAAACCAACGCTTTAAGCGTACCCCATAAGAAATAGCCGAGGATATGAAATTGCGGGCTGTTTAGTGGCCAAGCATAGTTGCCGTTTTCCCAATCCACTATCTGTAATATTTATTGAAATAGTTTTTTTATTGCCTAACCTCTATGATAGGATGCACAACCTTGCTGCCAAATTAAATTTGCTCGTTTTTCCAAAGGTGTTTTCTTTTCAAGTTAGGGTTGGATATTATTCAACAATTTTATAAGTAGAGTTTGATATATTAGAAAGTTATTTATTACATAAGTCAGGAAAATTAAGGATACAAGAAATTTGGCAACAGAGCATCATTTTGCTGCAGGAAAAATTTGGTACTAAAAATAAATAACACGTATTTTGTCATTTTTTCGGCGCAGGTAGAATTTCAAAATATTTTTGAATGTCTTAGCTGTGTCACTTTAAAAATAGATCCAACTCTGAAGAAAACCGCCAATAAATTCAAAACGTTGCGTCACAGACCCATAGTATTATATACCGTCACTCTAAATATATAACTATTTAAAAGGTGTCTCATTTAAATTAAGGAAGTTGACGCGTGTCCACGGAAATTAGAGTATCCTAGTATCCTGTATATACAAAAGTATAATATTGTTAAAGTATAAATAAAACTAAAAAAGTTTTATATGGAACACAAGATAAACGGGTCACCTTATGCAAGCTTCCATGAGTTCCCTTTTCCTTTCTTGGAGTAATTATAATTGCGCTATTCATAATTTAGCAATTTTTGTTTGATATGTTGGCTTGAGGTTTCCGTTGCTTCTAATCTTTATTGGAGCAGGTCTAACAATACCATATTATTAGTGTGACCAAGGATACGTTTCTAAATTAATACATAATATATTGTTACATTTTTCACGCGGGTTCTGACAAATGCACAACTTTTACTATTTTGAAATAATAATCTCTCTATTCCTTAACACTGTATAAAATTAAATACACTATACTACTCTTATAACTTTGCAAATAATAAATTTGACAGTTTGGCACTCAATGATTAACTAACTGCAATACGCGTTTTGCGCGCTATTTATATCCAGTCGAAAATATATCCGGGATATTTCGGACGAAACGAGGTTTCTCTATTATTCTCGGCCCGGCCGCACTATAAGTTGTAACAGTTCGATTTTGCCAATTTTAAAATTTCATTTATATGCCGCATTTAGGGAAAAATGATGCTGTATTTTGCATGCATCGGTTTATTAATTCTAAATTTATTAATTGGATTTGCTTGAAAATGCTGTTTTTCCTAATATGAATTAACTATATTTTAGGTATAGATTAGTTATATATTCGTATTAGTTTTTAGAATCCGTTGTGACCATCTATTTTAGTTGATAAGCGATGTATGTACCTTATTATTAAGTTAACTTGGCTTGATTTGCATTATATTATCGTAAACAGCCAGCGAGTCGATTTACATTTCTAAAGAATTCTGTTAGCCTGCAAATACGCTGTATTTGACTTATTGAACCATAATTTAATTTCAGTTTGAATATTCTATTACCTTTTGAGAACCCTAGGTTGATGTTCCGGAGATCGTTTTTGGACCTCTGCTTTAAATATATTTCTCGTTTGGTACGGCCGACTAGTTTTTGTGTGGTTCATGCCAAATAATAGGAATGGGCTATGTATCGCGCGTTTTTCATTCTCGATTTAGATTTTTGATGGTTTATGGTTCCTGTTAGAGCATTTCATAGCATTTCTGGAAGAATGTAATTTTAGCTCACTATTCGTGGCTTCCGCCGTCATTTATCGTCATAATAAGCGAGAATTAAGGCGTTTATTTTCTTAGAATTATTCCTTGTATCGAATCACTCGTCAAGTTTTCAGCCCATTACTACTTGTGTCGCAGTATTTAATTTAAGGCAAATTAACGGAAGACGGAACGTTGGAGAGGTCTTTTCTAGTTTGCTCGCCTGGGGAACGTTTGCCAGTATAGCGAGAAACTGCACGTTTTAAGTATTGCGATATAATATAACCCTTTTGATAAGGGATTTATCGTGCTTTTCTGTTTGTGTTTTAACACGACCGATTATTCGGGCTCTACAAGCTGTACTAGGTAAGTATTTTTTCTGGATTCCTTCTTCTGTGGCCTATGAAGCATTTTTTTTGTTTCCCTTATTTATAGCGGCTTCCACGTTCGTCCCATAAGACCGAGACCGTCGAATCTCTTCTAATACACCCTCAAGTCCGAGTCTGAGGTAAATATCGCTACCATTTTTGCTTAAATTAATGAAATTGATTGCTTATCTACCTTTTATTTTTTTGTGCACATAACGCCATTTGCTTTTCCCATGTGTTATCTTATCTACTCCATTTTTATCTGATCCGAATTTTTATTTTAATGCAACTTTAATTTTGGTCATATGGGGAAGTTTATATATTCTTTTAGGGGTGATTCATACCCATCTTTTTATATTCAAGTTGCCTGAACCTTAATATCTCTGTTATTTGCTTTATTGCACTGCAAGTCCATGGGTTTTTTTTGTCTGGGAAAATTTGTTTTATAAAGAAGATGTATTTATGCAAAGAGGGAGGGGGTCTATGTATTTTATTAAAGTAAGGGGGCTTCATTTAATGCGTACTGGATTATTTCAGGGTTCTTCTGCTGGGCCAGAAGTTTACTTGATGAACCAATTTCTTCTGCTGGGCCAGAGGTTTAATTAAAGGACTGCAACTTTGTTCTGAAAGGCCGGAAGCAGATCCACAACTTTTTTTCCCTGGAAGGCTGACGAAGGGCCTTGTGGTTCCCGCACTAGAGGCCATCGACAGTGTTCGACGACGGGATTTAGGTATAAGTTTTGTGTCTTATGTTTACTCTTCGTTTGCTTTTATTGATATAAATCAAACATTGAATTGAGGTAGCTCATTGATTTTAATTAATTTAATTTACATTTATTCACTGGTTTATCGGACCAGTTAATCTAATTGCTTTGAGTTGTTTTCGCATTTTAAAAGTTAAGCGCTGGCTGGATAACTTCATTCTTTTCATTCATTAGTCGGCAGATATAACTGCTCTGAATTTTATCTTTTTATGAATAAAGCTAACCATAGTTTTAATCTGATCTGGTGCTTTTATTAACTTCTCCAGTTTTTTTTTATCTAATCATTGTGTCCGCTCATTGCGGCATATTATCACCATCAGTGTAGCTATTAGCGCACGCATACGCATACCTAGTTGTAAGAAGCTTAGTCTGCGTCAAGTGCTCACTTTGATAAGTAGTGTTTAGTGCATTTAGTGATAAGGCATATAGAACCGAGGTTTTCCAACTGAATTGGTCTCTGTACGTACAATCTTCATATTGTACTCTGTTTATTTTATTAATTACTTTAAGTCATTTAACATTCTTTTGTCTACTCCACCACATTTTAATATAACCTTTTTCTCCAGATAGATTGTTGCTGTGTTTGCAAAAAAAAGGGTTTAGTAGCAAATATAGTGTTCATTAAATTTTAGATTGTGTTTTCTTGATAGAAGTTATAATTGCGCCATTGTTTTCGTTTTTTTTTTTGATAGTTCGAAATTAGGAACCGGTTATTTTTATGAGCGAATCTAGCCACTCGGTACAACACCAGCCGAGCTTTTTCCGTTTAGCTGGCTAGAACGGGTGGCGCTCGCTCAAACGACCCCACGACAGGGGCCGGGCTTTGCAATACGTCTCTCCGGGGGTAGGTTCATTTTTTTTAAATTAATTGGGAAAAAAAAATTTTGGGGTTCAATCTAAAAAAAAAACGTGTTGCAACGCATCGGGAAAATAACAGAACGCAGGAATTTTTTCGGTGGGTGATAATTCATGCGGAAATAACATAGACGCGGCAAGTTAGTTGTATAGAGTAGCCCAAAAACATAAGGATTCGTTGCGAGCCGTAACAATATACTAGTGATGGTGGGTATAATGAGCAACCATGTTGAATACCGCCACCCCTCCCATAATGTGTCACTATCTTTTTGTATCATAAAATAAAATAAAGGCATCTTGTATTCTATTGCATACTGCAATTTTTTTTTATTATTTACACTTATTCTAGTCCATAAGTGTAATATAATGCGATATATAACAGAGCTCTTTCAAAATTTCACCAAGAGCCTAAACTTCCTTAAAATTATTGCCAACATGTATATTGTATACGCAATTATTTTCGTTCTCTCGTCAGATTTTGATTTGAGTTCCACATCAACTAGCAGCTTAAAGCTTTTAAGCGAGTACTTTCATATCATCGCATCGCCTTATCAATTTTTTGTGAACGACCCGCTGACATACTCACCTATAGATGCTGCAAATAGACGCCATTTACTAAGATGTATCTTACCTGAAACGAAGAAATTAAATATATTATTTATTGTTCATGAAAAAAAGCAAATAAACAGAAAAATGGCTAAATATTAAAATATGTATTAAATAATCAATTCAAAGGCCACCAAATTATGTCATTTCAAGAACCAGATTTATTAAAGTTTTCGACATACTTACGTACGGGATGGCAAATTTTTTTGCCATTTAACACACACATTTTGAGGAAGTAATCTGTATATATCATATAACAATTTCACGGGACATGCGTGATAGGCTTTGAAAGAATAGTTAATAGTTTTTTTTTTACCAAATTGAGGATGTGTTAATTTCTGTAATTTTCGCTAATTTTTCTTGCCTAATTTTGTATTAATCTATTGTTAATAGATTACAGTATACACTAAGATAATTGAACTACAAGTTACAATCGTGTCTTGATATTTAATTGGTAAATCATATTCTAACTATATAGAGGTTTTTTAGCCAAATGTTTCTGCCATTTAAAATGAAATATGTAATAATATATTTCCGCATACTTAGGACTTTTTTATACTGTATATATTTGAAAGAGTTTTGATGGATATTATTATGATTTCTTGTTGAATAATCATGTTTATTATGCTTTTTTCGTGAAATGCTCTTTTGCCAACAAAAATGAGAACCTAATTAAAAAACTAATACAAAATAAATCATTAAATGAAAACGAAACAAGAAAGTTGTTAACATATAACTCGGTAGCCTCTAAGTTATATGGATTAGCCAAGACCAAAGAAAATTCTATCGTAGTAGAATTTTCTTTGCCAAGACTCACGATATGGTTGCTAGCTTACAATCGTCTTTTTATAAATTATCAAAATATTTATCTGGTTGCTTATCTAATATAATAAACAAAAATAACTAGTATATAAAAGACGCTTTTTCCGAGGGGTCAACTACTATGCTTAAAAATGTACAATGATTTCCATATTTGGCAATCACTGAACAATGATTCCCATATATTCCCACTGATTGCCAATGATTGCCAACTAGTTTTGTATGATTTCCAGGCGATTTCCATTTGTTAAGCGATTCCCATA
>MU184081.1:15650-29456 GCA_016904865.1 Pissodes strobi | reverse complement strand
CCTTGAATAGTGGTTTACAATGAGCTCGGTTGTTAACACCAGATATAACTCGAACTGCTGCCTTTTGAAGTCGAAAAACAGGTAACTGGTTGCCACAATGACCCCACACTAATACTCCATATTGTAAGTGAGTTTGAAAAACGGCAAAGTAAGCCATACACAGCATCTCCTTTGAAACACTTTTTCTCAATGGAGAGGTGTTCCATATGTGATACCCAAGTCAGTTTGTAATCAACATGAATGCCCAACAGTTTAACTGGACCGGTAGGCACAGTTTCTTTTCTGAGTGAAACTATTAAGTTTTGGGTTTTGTCTTCATTAAGTTTGAGTTTGTTAGAGGAAAACCATTGTTCTGTAGTATTTAGTGCACTTGTTCGAGCAATATATAATGAACTTAGGTGTGTGAGCAATATTCTAAGCCCGGTCTTATTTGCGCTTTGTAAAGCAAGAGCAACTGCTGCGGTGTATACATTTTTTGTTGCGAAATAGCGTACCAAGCTTCTGGGAGGCTGATTTTGCGACGTTAGCAACGTGGTCATGCCAGGACATATTGCTGTTAACCGAGACCCCCAGTAGTCCAATTGAATGAAGATGAAGGGATGGTCGATCCTGCCATAATGATATCATTGCTCGCCGTATGGTAAACCTGGCTGCTTGGATGATTTTTCAATGTGCATTTGCATTCATTCATCGGAATAAAAGGAACACTCATTCGATTACACCCGGTGGCGTAACCAAACAAACCTAACCCAAACTAACCCAAGCCGTGCCTAAATGAGGAAAAACAAACTAAAAAATATTTGCATTTTCGACTGACAAATTTCAATTTTTTTTTTTATTTCCGGCATGCCTTGGGTTAGTTTGGGTTAGTTTTGTTTGGTTGCGCCCCCGAAGCGAGCGGAGGGTCATGCGTGAAGTGGAATATTAAATATACTTAAATAGTAAACAAACACTGTTATTCCCCATAAGAAAATGTGCAACTTTTGGAAACACTGTGCCAGGCCCCCGGTGTCGGTTACTAAAATTTCATTATTTTCACGTTACAATTTCGATATTTTCACGTTACACCTGGGAAAATCGTAGTGAAAGTTTGCACTTCTAGGGCAATTAAGGCTCAAAGCGCGGATATTTTTTCGGCTCAAATGTGGCGAATCTTCCGATTTTTTTGGCTTAAGCTACTCTATAGGACACCCCTTTTCTAGCGAAAAAAAAGAAAATTTGCAAAATCGACACAACCTATATATCATCAGACCCTTAATTTGATGATATCTTTGAAGATTTTTAACCTTTCTTATATTTGTCTTGCATTTGGTGATTATTATACGCGGTTAACTAATTTTTATATATTTCGGATAACTCTCTTAACTGAACTCTCTAAATTAAAATTTTTATTACAAAACAATTCCGAACGTTCTATAAAGAGCGTTTTGGAACATACTTGCTTCAATATTGCCTAACTTTTAATACAAAAATTGAACGCTAGAGAATTTATATGAATTAGCTACGATAAACCGTTTTTTCCAAATTAAGCGACGTCATCAATGACGTAAATACAAAACCTTCGGGAAACGAACTCTACTTATTACTACATCATATTTATGTAATACATACAACAAATATCATAGAATACTATCCTTATTATAAAAATGAGGTATTATTATATGACATATTTTGTACTATAAGACTGTAATGTAAAAAAAACTGTAATTAATTTTAACGTCTTAAACTAATCAATATTATCAATAATAATATGGTAAGAATAACCTCGTGCGCCTATGGGAAGGCAAGATTTTTTTACGTGCTAGTCCTCTACCCCCTTCAGTCGTCGTTAAGGTTCACTCGCTTGGCGCACTATACAATGAATAATTTTAAAATGGCCATTAAGGGTCGATTATGTGTATTTTATATTATCATACTATACTTGTGTAACGTTACTATATAGGCACCAAGTAAAGATAACCAATGATTTGTTGAATTTGTTTCGCATAATAAATATTATAATAAGCAACAAAGTATGATATTTATAAAATAGAGAGAGTAGAGTACTCACCTTACCAAGATTTTACACTTTTTAGTCACAACTTAGAGGCAAATACACAACTGAAAGGATACGCCGCGCCGTGTCGTTTTAACTGAGTAAAACGTTTGGTTTTGACATAACACATGACTTCCAGCGATTGCCAATGGATTCCCAGGTGATTCGCATGGATTCCCAGCTGATTCTTAGGGATTTCCAGGCGATTTCCATGTATTTCTAATTGATTGCCATGTGATTCCCAGAAAAATGTACAATGATTTCCAGTGGTGGTTTACCCTTCGGCTTTTTCCTTCAAAAATTAATTGAGACAATAAAAATAGCAAATCGCTATAAATTAATCTCACATGATGTCGTATCACTTTGCACAAACATATACCAAACGAATTATTGACTGATATTATTTAAAAAACAATGGCAACAACTAAAAGAACATACAAGCCGCATAGATTTGACCTTAAGTAACAATTACTTTCAATATAAAAACTATTTTTACCAGCAACTAGATGGCTGCGCAATGGATTCTCCCATATCCTCCACTGATGCCCAACTGGTCATGGAGTATGTGGAAGGCAATACATTAAAAAACATGCATGTAAAAATTATTTTTTTCAAACGTTTTGTCGACGATTGGTTAGCAGCTGTACCAGAAAATGAAATTTACCAATTTTAAAGTCTTTCAATAGTTACCTCCCAAATTGAAATTTGCATTAGAAATGAAAAAAGAAACGAAATATTTTTTTTTTGATCTGACATTAATTAGTAATAATAATAACGAAATTAAATCAAAATGGTACACAAAATCTACTTGTTCAGGAAGGTATTTAAACTTTAATTCCCACCACCCTAAAAATCAAAGAAATAGCGTTATATTTGGGTTAACTGACAGAGCTATCGCCTGAACTCCGTCAATGGGCTTCAAACCAAGTAAGAAATGCATTAAAAAACAACAACTATCCAATAGAACAAATAAATAGAATGATAAAACAATGCACTTTTAAATTTTATATTAATTCTGGGAATTCCAATATACTTATTGCTATGCCCTACACCCAAGAGGTCTCAGAGAAACTTAAATATATTTCATCAAAACACAACATCGGAATGTGTCATAAAGCACAAAACTTATTAAAATCTATATACACTATTGAAAAGTAAAGTTCAAACTTAAAAAAATCAAATATAATTTACTCTATACTTTGTTTAAATTGTCCAGAATATATATTGGTATGAAAACCCAATACATTGAAAATCGTCTCAACGATCATAAATACACAAAAAATGCCTAAACTGTCCTACACAATCATGAAAAGATCACTGAACATGAACTCAATTTTAAAGAAACCAAAATCCTAAATCAAGATAATAATAATTATCATAAATTATCAATCAGACATACTTCATATAAATTAACATGCTAAGGGTGTAAATGACAGAAAAGATATAAGTAAGTTAAGTCAGATTTATCATAGTTTAATAAGGTAATCTAAAGTAGGTACTTTTTCAATGACACCTGAAATAAATTAAGTTCCAATTTAGATCTCGGTGGACGAAGGAGATAGTTCTTAAGCACCAAAAAAAGCAAAAAAGAGAATGCCAGAGTTCCCTTATCTTAATAAATCAAATTAAGCAGTAGTTATGATTCAAAAGATGTAACATTATTTCCAAGGTATGTAAAATGTTTTTGTTTTAAAATCTGAGACTTTTGTTTTAAATTTGTTTGTTCATCCGTCATTTGATAAATCTTTTAAAAATCTTTTAAATACTAACCCGTTTTAATCTATCTGTATAATGTATTTTTAAATTTTTTTACGTAAATCATATTAATTGTATACTTTTGTTATCGATTCTTGTAATTTTCATTGATAACATGTTTTAGGTTGATGAGAAATGAAAATAAAATAGTAAAGTCTTGAAAAAGCTCCCAATGATGAGCGAAACGTTGCCAAATTAAACAAATAAAATTTCGTTCATAAACCTATACCCAAGAATTTACTCAAATTTATATCAGTTCTTAGTGAGATCGTTTGCTTTAAGAATGTATCAAAATTCTAGTTTCTCCTTTAAAAGGTGTTGGTTTTAGTGAATAAAAGTATGAATTGATATGTCCAAGGCCTCAGGCTAACGCTTGCCTATATCTTAGATATTTACATAAAAAATTCAGTTAAGTGAGGATATTTAAATGTTTACAACATCTCTAATGCTCATTAGCCATTGTTTATGCATGTGCGACCGTCAAAGTGGATATATGCTCACTGGACCTCAACCATATATTCAGGTCAAGTGCGCCATTAACGTATGAACTTGCCTCGTACATCACAAGTTGAGCACTCTGTGCAGCTAGCCAAGATAGGATTTTTTCCTGTATAATTAGACATACGTACATAAAGTGGCACGTATTTTAAAGATGGATATAATGATTGCAGAAAGTTTAGTGAAATGCTTGCAAAGTCGCAAAAACTTAATGAAAGACGTCAATGAAGGGACAGAAAATGATAGGCTAACAGTTTTTTTCCTATCCACCGAATGTACTAAGAGTCAGCTAAAGTCTGTATAGTCAGACTTAACTTAAGCCTTTGCATTGCGATAAGCCTCTTAACTGGGCACGAGTATCTTGAAGATGTTACCTTAAAAAGTTAAACAAGGTGTCCCAATAATACGGTAGGGTTCTTGACAAGGTCTGTAATACCAGAGCACAAAATGTGGAAAGTATAGTAATTCGAAATAGGCTAAAGAACCATATTAATATCTTGACTACAATCCAAGTATAGAAATATTAGCAACCAGAGTTGGCACTACGAAAAAAAACCTTACTTTGCAGTAATGACTTACTAAAAGCAGCGCGTTACTTGGTAGCTTCGTTACTTTTTAGATTGAGTAAAAAGTAATTGTAACGCCGTTACTGTTGAAAGTTAAGTGCAGATTGTTACTTCGTTAATATAATAGTAACGCGATACCCTAAAAGTGACGCGTTCCCTTGAAGTAACGTGGCATTTTCCCTATATTTTGTAGCACCACTACAGCTTTAATTTTAAGAGTTAAATTACGAAAGTCCAAGTATTTTCCCTACTTGGGGGCGAATAAAGATATCGATGCGCGGTTTGCAAAATTTATAAGATACTTTAATTTCTCATCCCAATGCTTCATTTTTTTTCAATTTGAAACATGTTGCTGTCTACAAGATATAAGAGAAAAGAATATTTTTAAATCTAGCTTTTTACCAACACAGCTTCTACATTTTTTTTTTAAATTTATGATTAGCAATTTTGCAATTCTTAGTTTAAGCAACTGTTGATATCCCTTTTCGTTTATGAAATTTAGTTGCTTGTTCCATTTCAGATATTTCTGTTAATAGACCTTAATTTACCGTATTTTGTAAGAGCAGATTTTTAATGTAATTATATATCACCCACACAGGACTAGCTCTTTTGCAATTGGTTTACATTTTGCTGACCGAAACCAATAATCCTGTTAATAGTTTTGCAGATGACAGTACCCTTGTCTCCCAATTTAGATCAGAAAAATCTTTACTAGCGACTGAGACTTATCTCCGCAGACAGGAGCAGGTGGCAACAATTAATCAAGATCTGGAGAAAGTTCGACTTGGGGCGACATAAATTTGGTCCAGCTCAATGCAGCAAAAACCCAAGCAGCCACGTTTCGGTCAACAGCGATACATCCGGGCATGACCACGTTGCTAACATCGTAAAATAAGCCTCGCAGAAGCTTGGTGCGCTATTTCACAACCAAAAACTGTATACACCGCAGTAGCTGCTCTTGCTCTACAAAGCGAAAATAAGACGGGGCTAAGAATATTGCTCATACATGGGGGGTGCCGCACCTAAGCACAACCTAAAGCTGCTGGATTTCCTTCAGAAGAGAGCTGTGCGTCTCGTCAGCGACCCAGAGTTGACCTGGAATCTGGATAGCCTGCAACACCGCAGACATGTGACCGAGATCTCCCTCTTTTACAGACATTCTCATTGCAGATATTCCCAAGATTTGGCCGCCCTCAGCAACGCCTATCATACAGTCAGGATAGACGGCAAGAGCGCACTCGTTCATCGTGCAACTGGAAATACCTAGAACATCCCTTTACAAGGACTTCTTTGTTTGGCCCACATCTTTGCCCTTTGATTACAACCTAAAGATATTCCAGAACCGTTTCAATCCACATCTACGCGCACACACACACTCCGCTTGTCGAGTGCCATAGGATCTCCCTTTAGTGTGTGTGCAACTGCCATAAAAAAATTATTTCATGTCATACCTGACCAGGGCCTTCGATAGTGTTGACGCGGGGTTCGTCTCGATAAAATAGGATAGGCTGGGAATCAGGGGAAACATAAATAGTCTGTAGAGCTCTTATCTTGCTGAAAGGCCATTTTTCGTTAAAATTGGCTCAGAGCAGTCTGATGTTTATAGAATGGAGATGGGAATTCAGCAGGTGAGTGTTTTGGGCCCACTTATATTTACAGTTTTTAACAATGGTCTGCCGGATTTTGTCAAGAGTGGGAAATTGTTTGTGTACTGTGATGACACTACTGCTGTTGTCTCTGATCTCGATCCTGAGATTTTGCGTACAAAGGTGCAGGCATGTTTCCAAGAATTAGCTACTTGGTGCAAGAGCAACAAACTGATGCTAAACAATGCTAAAACACAAGTTATAGAAATCTATAACAGGCATAGATCATCCAATAATCTTATTTTTAATTTTGAGGGTCAACAAATTTCATGTTCAGATTCTGTTGGGTTTCTGAGAATAAGAATAGATAAAAATATGAATTGGGGTGAACTATTGATAAAATATGCAAGAAACTGAATCAAAGCGCATTCCTTCTTAACCAGTTAAGAAACTCATTAGGGAATGACGAACTTATGCAAGTGTACTATAGCTCTGTACACAGTGTGATTGGGTATAACATTGTACTTTGGGGTAAGTCGAGAGAGGTAGAGAGGGTATTTATGGCTCAAAAACGCATTGTTCAACTATTGTTTAATATACCATTAAGACAATCCTGCAGGAAAACTTTTAAAACCAAAAAAATCCTAACAGTTGCTGGAATCTTTATTTTAAATAGCTTAATGATTATATACAAAAACAAAACATAAGCTTAGGCTAGTGGGAGCCCGACATAACTACTATACTCGCGGTCGTAAGAATATAATACTTGCTAATATGATGAATTTTATAAAAATTCGCCTTTTTATACTGGTGGAAAACTTTTCAACTTATTGCCAAATGAAATCAAACTAACATTGGCAGGTTTTAGAACTAGAGTTAGGAAGTTGTTGTTTACCAGTGCTTTCTATACAGTGGGTGAGTTTGAGACCTTTCTTGAAAGTTATGAATAGATGGTTTTTCTTTTCATTATTTTGTATAGGTATATACTGAAAAGTGAATTTAAGGTTGATATTTCGTTGCTGGTGCATGTCATTCTGTCAACTAATTTTATTGTCTTGTATATAATTGTTTTAATATTTTTTTTAGCTTACATGTGATTTGGTCTTTATTTTTTTGTATTTATGTTAATTAATTGTTTTTGTTTTTTTGACAAAATATGTTTTTTGACATATGTCAGATTAAATTTATTAGATTTAATATTATTTAGTATGTAGTCATTGCTTGTTATGGTATGTTTGGTGTTGATCTTTAATTGCTGGTGTTTGTTATTCTGTCAACTAATTTTATTGTATTGTACAGAATTGTTTTAATATTCTTTTTTTGACTTACATGTGATTTAGTCTTCATGTTTTTTTATTTATTTTTATCAATTTTTTGACAAAATATGTTGTTTAACATATGTCAGGTTACATTAAATTTATTAAATTTGGTATAATTTAGTATATAATCGTTGCTTCTTAGAGTACCTATATTTATGACGTTGTCTTTACTATCTTATAATAGATATTTTGGACAATAAACTATGATTTGATTGATTTGATTTGATTAGTGATCAGTGGCATATTCCTATAGGTAATGTAATAGCTTTCAAGGGTGATGTGTCAAGCAACTCGGGAACATTCGCGTCTAGGTACACCAAATTTCTAGGCTTTGTGCTCCCAATTCCACACAACGCGATGCGACGTTGGCCGAATGTATCAGAATTATACCCATGTCTTTTCGGTCGAGTGAATTGTTTTCAACAGGTCTGGTAGTGTAGTAGTTAGGCCCTGTTCTTGTGATACGGTTGGCCCGCGTTCGATTCCCGTGGGTGGCTAAACGTGTTTTTATTTTTGTAAGGTTATGTTTGCTTCGTTTTTTTTTTTTATTTGGTTAGTTTTGTTTGGTTGCACCCCCGGTGCAAGCGACGCAAGCGGAGGGCTATGCGTGAAGTAAAATATTATAATATTTCTGACTTCGGTCACGTATGCGCAGGTGAAGCTCGAAACTTTGGTGTACGTAGGCGTTAGTCTCGATTACTGATTATGCCATTACAAATTGACGGAAATTAAAATATACTCATCACAAAGAGGTAGTTCTATGTTGAATTAACTCAAATATCTAAATCTGAAATGTACAGGGTGATCCAGATAACTCTTTAACCTTCCATTAGTCGCGTATGTATCTGACAGATACATGCATAATGTTCATGTTAATTTCTCAAAAAATAATAACAGTATAATTGTATGGCCTGTAATAATCCTTAAGTAACTAGTAGAGAATACTTTCCTAGAATTACAGATCCAGACCTTTATTTGGGATTTTATAATTTATGCAAAACCGTCCCGGCACGGGAATTGTACCTGGGAGGTACAATGCGACCATTCCTGTTAGGGTCAGGCCCCTCCAGTCGCATTCCTAGCCTTCACGTGAACCGTGTATCTAAGTTGTGTATAATTGATTTTTGTTCGTATCTGAGTGTGTAGTATTTATTCGAGGAGTGTTTTTGTCTTAATCAATGAGAAAAATGAGTAAAAAGTATATATGACCTAAAAAATCCTGAGAACATTGATGAACTGAATCATATTGAATTTTTGGATGAAGAAGAGGTTTGTCAGTTGCCTGCAGAAGATCTTGACAAGTCTGACGATCCTAAAACCAAGGACCATGTGGAAACTAGGTCAAAAGATTCCTGAACGGACCATGAGATCAGTGATGATGAATCGGAGGAGGAACAGATGGAAAATCAAGAAAAGAAAAAGATGCCAACCATGCCACGAACTTAATAAAAAAAACTTACTTTTCTGCTTATAGCTGTAAAAAATGTAAAACGTACTTATGTTTGAAATTACACGCTAAAATAATATGTGACAAATGCCTGAATACAGTGAAGTCAGTAATGATTCTTCTTATAAATATTTATATAATTTTGATTAGTTTTTAACTTCATTAAGATATATTTTATAAAACGATACAATAAATATTAACGATTTTTCAACCATCAGAATCCTTTTTTTAAATTAAAACAGTATATGTTTTATATGTATCTGCGAGATACAACGCGACTAACGATGTTATAAATACCCACGCGCCTAATGGAAGGTTAAAGGAAATTTCTCTTAGGAAAAAAAAAACAATCAAAACCTGTTTTTACACACGCTTTTGTTTCAATGTATACATGGTGTTTGAAAAAGGCAAGGCACATGCCAACTTTGTTTTTTAAATGTACTATACCAAATTTCCTGATTTTTAATTTTCTATTAAATTCTGCATATTTTTTGTATAATATATCATGTATCAAGACTTCGGTTTTCGAAATACTGAAGGTTTTAGAATTAAGAAATGATGATATGATTTTTTCGATATAATTGCGTACCTATTTATATGCCTGCTGCTAGCTTGAGATAAACGTTGATTTTTCAAATGTCATACGGTTCATACCATTGATGTTTGAATTTTAAATTATTGATTCATTAGGAAAAGAAATAAAAATTTCATTAAAGAAAATAAATATCATAATTTTCAGGAATTGTTTTTTCATTATAAACTAAATACTATAATACTAAGACTTAAAGGAATTTAAAAGCATTTCTTTGGAAACCCGGCACTTATAAATTTTTATCTAAAAAACATGCTTCTCCTGCCCCTATGTAAAGAGAAAGATGTTACGAACAAAACAAAAACTGAACAAGCAGATCTATTTAGAATTAAGTTCTCTTTTCAAGTATGCAAACCGCGCGTCGACATTTTTATTCGTTCACACCATATTTGACTACAAAATTGGTTCGTTTAAATAATCCACCAGAAGTCCAGCGGTTCACTATTTTACATAGTCGGACTTAAAGAAATTAAAAACATATTGGCATTTCGCATATTTGGTTTTGGGTTTTGGTTTAGTAGAAGTAAAGAGTAACTTTTAAGCTAACACATTATTTTTTAAGTAGCGCATTATTTAAAAGTAACGCGATATTTTTCATAAAGTAACGAAAATAAAATTATTATAGTAAAAAAATCATAATTCTTAAACTCAACATGTTTGAGACAAATTTGCATTTATTCGAGATTAAAGTATTTCCGAAAATTTAGCTATCGAATTAGCTTAATTTTAGCTCACACCTATTTCCTTTGAAACGAGCTTAAATGCACTGCTTTAGAAAACATTCTGGAAGTTCGGTCCTATTGAAAATATTTCTTTCAAGATGAAGGATATGAGAGGCGACATATCAGCATACCAATTTTAACTTGAATCGGTGCAATAGGGAAAAAGTTTTTGAGGCTTAAAATTCAACGCATGCCCCAGTGGGTCCACGAACTTCTGGTCAGTAGGAAAGGTAGTAAGTAATTAACTTTACAAAAACGTCTCTCCCACCTTTGACAGACGAACGCCGTAAAATAAAACATGCTCGCCGAAATGATTTCATCGCACTCTACCTACCGCCAAGGCTAGAATCTCCCCACCATATCCAACATCAACACTACCATGGCAGAATAAAGTTAAGTTTCATCATCGTAATATTCGTAAAATCCTCAAAGAGCTAGATACGCAAAAGGCATCAGGACCGGACGGAATACCTGCGATTGTGTTAGAGAACTGTGCCATTTTTTTCAGACCTTTTTCTCTGTCTCACTGCTTTGAAATTCGCTCGAGTGCATCTTGTTCCAAAAAAAGGCATGATAACCACGCCCTCAAACTGTGGCCCAATTGCGTTGCTTTCAATAATCTCCAAAGTCATGGGACGTGTAGTCAATCAGCAACTACTGAAGTACCTCGAGACCAACAGAATAATTAGCGATAACCAATACGGCTTTCGCAAAGGGGGGTCGCCAGGAGGTATATTGGTTTATGTCCCTCATATATGGTGTAGAGCAATTGAGAACTACGGAGAATCTCGAGCGATTGCATTGGATATTTCGAAGGCATTCGACAGTGTTTGACATGACGGATTGCTCAACAAACTGCCGTCCTTCGGAGTGCCAGTCTCTCTCTGCAGCTGGCTTGCCAGTTTCCTTAAGAACCGATCTCTGTACGTTGCAGTTGATGGACACATCTCAGGCACATTCACCATTAATGCGGACAAGCCTCAGGGCGCAATACTGTGACCAACTCTGTTCCTCTTATGTATTAATGACCTGCTGACCGAAATCAATATTCCTGTTTACAGTTTTGCAGATGAAAGTACCCTTGTCTCCCAATTTAGATCAGGAAAACCTTTACCAGAAACGGAGACTTATCACCGCAGACGGGAACAGATTATAACAATTAACCAAGATCTGGAGAAAGTTCAAACTTGAGGCGATAGGAATTTGGTCCAGTTCAATGCCGCAAAAACCCAAGCAGCCACGTTTACCAAGAGAGCCAATACGGCTAGCCCTGATATCATTATGGCAGGATCGACCGTTCCTTTATTCTCGCAAATCGGACTACTGGGTGTCTCGGTCAACAGCAATATGTCCTGGCATGACCACGTTGCTAACATCGCAAAATCAGCCTCGCAGGAGCTTGATGCGCTATTTCGTAACAAAAAACTGTATACACCGCAGCAGCTGCTCTTACTCTATAAAACGCAAATAAGACCGTTCTTGAATATTGCTCACACGTCTAGGGTGCCGCACCTAAGCGCACCCTAAAGCTGCTGGATGCCATTCAGGAGAGAGCTGTGCGGGATCTGGATAGTCTGGAACACTGCAGACTTGTGGCCGAGATCTCCCTGTTTTACAGATATTTTCACGTCAGATGTTCTCAGGATTTGGCCCGCCCCAGCAAAGCCTGCCAGACAGTCACGACAGACGACAAGAACGCACCCGATCGGTGTACAACCGGAAACACCTAGAACATCGCTTTACCAGGGCTTACACCGCTCGTCGAGTGCAATAGGGTCTCCCTTTAGTGTGTGTGCCACTTTCATAAAAAAAAAACGACAAGATTTTGTAATTTATAATAAGCAGTATGCCGTTTTATATGAAATAATTAAAAAGTTAGATATATTTGCACTTGGAAAAGCAGGATCATTTCCTTGGTTATTCCGTTCACCGATATTCTTCATAGTTGCCAGGTACGAGGGTGGTTTTGAAATATATGGATTTTCACCATTAACACAAAGATTAGTAGAAGAAAAATAGTTGGAAAAGTCTAAAGCAGCAATTTTATTGGCACAGAAGATAAAATATATGTAAAGTTCTAGAAGATGTATTGCTGGTCATGACGTTTTTGACTACTGTCTCTGTTGCGAACGAACAGCGATTCCTAATCTATGGCATCAGTCCTAAAGCATTGATTTTTGAAGTGACCGTGTATAGCTGCAATTAGCATGTAATCAGAATAGTAAATAATGAACACATAAGCTAGAAAACGTCTGATTACAATCAGATATACCTATACAGTAGCAGTAAGTGAAAAATATTCACATTAGTGTTTTTTATAAGGAACTGTGCAAATTGCTTGTTTCTGATTCGCTCATCCCAATTAGTAGCCAATGTCAAGTTTACTTACATTACAAGAGTTAACTAAGGAAACAGTTTTTATGCAGTACGTACTCACGCCATAATAATGTAATAAAATTACAGCATGTTGATTTTTTCTTTATTTTTTGCTGTACACGTTATGAAACAAAAACTGTAGACAGGATACAATTAAATACTTTTAAGAACTTAAAAACTTAATTCAGTTAAGTGTTAAGTTACACGGTTAGTATATAATTAACGTTTCATTCCCATTTCCGCACTGTTCCACTGATTCTCTCTCTACCAAATTAATATATCTCTAATAAACATTATCATTTATATACTCAACATCACCTCAGAGAAGCTCTAAGTTTCATATGTATAATTTTGTGTTTGTATGGTTTTTGTCAAATAACGTCTTTTATTAACATTTAATGCAATTTGACATTTTAAACAATGTGGCCAGAGAATCGTGCAATTGTTGCTTACAGTAATATGTAAATTACTTTTAACGTAAAACACAACACGATTTTCTCGCGCTTAAAATGGCTGAAGAATGTTCCTAAACACGTCTTTACAGTATTTTAGACACCTTCCTTATGTGTCATTATGCCCTGACTAATGGCTTTGCCGTGAGTTTTACTAATATCATTATTTATTTAATAATACCAGTGAAGACGCTTCTAAATTACTTTGACCATGTTTGCTATAAAAATATGCAAAACTGACCATGCTCAACCTTGCATAATTATATGTGCCATAATAAAATATAGATATTGCGAAATGAATGTTGTTGATCATATTTGAGTGTTATAAAATATAATCTGCCAGAAATGTTGTTTTTTTAGTGTAATAATTATCGTAACATCATATGGGCAGGCAACTAAATTAAAGGATATTCCAAAGGATATTCATTAATTAATTAGGTCACATAGCCATACGACCA
>MU184081.1:0-15250 GCA_016904865.1 Pissodes strobi | reverse complement strand
GATAGACTCGTTGTGCTCTATTTTTTGTCAATGAAATTTGCTACCTTCTTAAAAAGTGCCGAAACTGCAGCAAACACCTTAAAAATAAATTTGGCAACAGTGTGTCTTCTGAAAAATTGACGTTTTGGCTATTGTGACAAACGACAGTAACAAATCAGGGCACAACTCAGTACAAGTGACTGCCGATGACTTCACCATCGTCTGGAAAAGGGCACAGACATATTAATTATAACTCATATAGGAAGTGAAAATTAATTATTGGATGAAGGCGTATTAGAGTTCCAATCGAATTCAACTATAGATTGCCACGAGGAAATGACTGTTGACTTTTCGAAGAATATTTTAAGAATTAGAGGTTAGTAATGAAGCTTCCCACAACTTCATGGAGAAAATCGGAAATCATTGAGTGGTTATAGCGGAAGAGATTGAATTGCGATAGTAACATGGCGAAAAAAGATTTTTTGAAAATGTTTAGGCAGCTTAAGTCAAAGCTTAAAAAGTATGCCATTGATGTACATCGCTTATCCCCTATCATTGTGAGCTGAACCCAATAGAGTAAGTAAAAGGTTAAGTTGCTAGGAACAACAAAAGTTTTAAGATCCACTCTCACTGAATTCATTGGCGAATATAACTGTGAAAAAGTGGCAAAACGTCATCAAACATGTCATAGGAGAGGAGATAAATGTGGTACCTTGACGACGTAAATGACGAAACTATGAAAAAATTTAAAAAAAATTGTTATAAAAGTGCTTTATTTGGTTGAATTAGTACTATGCCTATTGAAAAAACTGAAAAATAATAACGCTGACCTTATACCTCATTACGTATTCAGACATATTCAAATTTCAAACCCAACTCTCCCACAATGGTGCCCCAATTATTAGTTATCCTTCATTTGAATTTTGTGGCACTATTATTCATTCACCGGTTACAGGGTGGCCTGGACTACAATTTGTTTTCTTTGTTAAGTACGTTTATAAATAGGGTTAAAGACGGAAAAGCCGTTAACACACCGGACCAATGTTTTAGATCTTTTATGATGGCACCCAGCTATTAACGCATTTGAAATAGAGTTTGTCCTTGAGATGCAGAGTGAGTTTGAAAATTTTGATTTTTCGGATATACGTCGTATCTCAGGCATTCAGTTTCTTGAGTAGAATTTGGTCGCCTCACTTTGTCTACAAAAAGTTTCTGATTCAAGATGTTAGTTAAACTTATGTTTATTTAAGTGGGAATATTGTGTTTCCTTTCGATCATTTTCTGTATAGACAATGACACTTTTAGTTTGATAACATAACTGCATTAAAAATAAAATCACAAATATTAATTAATACATACATTGATATCTGTATCATGTTACAAAAATGTATAAACAAACCTGTTAAATTGACATAACATTAAAAGTATTTAACTTTAAAAATCACTTGACTTGGAACTTTGACAGATCTATCGTAGATTCGAGTTTAGTATTTTTTAGGCGAGTATTCCCCAAGAAATACGTTCGTGTGAACTGCACTTTCCAAGTTGGGTCTGAAGATTAGGACATGATTAAAACCCCTACCACGTTCCTGTGGACTACAGTAGGTAAGAGCGGAATAGGTGAGAGAGAAAAGCCTATTGGACTGATGGTCCGCTTCACTATAATCTGCTGACTTGTAACTTTAAGGTTCATAAGTGCCTGCTCTGTTCGCTCGCAATGTTTATAAATTAACTTGAATGTTTATATAATATTTTTCAAGTTCAAGTTCAAACTTAGGACAAGGTGATATTTAATTAGCAGTTTAAATGTGTTTAGTAGTTCACAATATTGAAATTATTACAACAATAGAATTTAACATTACAAAGAAAATATCGGTTTAACAAAATGTAAATAATTTATTTTTCTTTGTGTGAGTTCTTTAAATATAATAAAGGGACATTAAAAAATTACGAAATAATCCAGCAAAAAAGATCTAAGATCGTTACAGTATCCATTCTAAAGGTATTATTGAAAATAGGTAACATATTCTCGACTCCACTACACTAGCCTCCCACCAACTATATATCCCCTTACTATCATATTACTTTTAAAATAAAATAAAAACAATTAAATATTAGTCAATATAATAATATATCGTCTACAGAACCAATCGATTTTTCGTGGGATAAAGAACCCTGTCAGTCATATATATAACCCATGACTATATTGTCTAATATTTTGAGAAGAGAAAAGGCAAAGGTTGTGAAACTTGCAATCCAAAACTAACTAAACCAACCCCCAAAAATAATTTTCTGGCAATTTATTTTTTTTAAATACTATTTTTTTATTTAATTTTTTAGAAACTTCCGGTCTCTTAAAACCAACCATGCAATGCAGCTTGCACGTGACGGTTAACAAATATCCTCATATGGGAAAATGGGTCAGAATAGATCGATTCATCAATCCTACCTAAGTTACAAAACCCCTTCGACATCGGCAAATGGGACAACCCACAGGCTAGGTTCCTAGCCGGATATAGACACGACGAGAACAAATCGTGACAGTATTCTTGTAAATAACAAAAACCTATTTTAGTTTCAAAATTATTCATTTTGTAACTAAAAATGAAAGTCATTCAAATGTAATATTAATAATTACTTTTTATCGGAAATGTTCAATTATGTTTCCATTTGCACCATTTATTTTATTTATAGCTCGGTGAACGGATCATCTTTTTATTAAGAAACGCCTGATTCTATTAATAAACTGGTTGAGAGTATTTATTTCAGTTTTGTATACCCCGTTTTTAATGTCGCCGAAAAATAGAAAACTAATAGGGAAAGAAAGGTCCGGATATCTTTAACCTTGCGTTGTGGCAGAAAGTGTTTCGTTCTGCTGGGACTCAATTTATTTTGGCTCTGCCATATTAAGCTGCGACTAGGTTCAGGAAATTTAAATGCATGGCAGTGTCAGATTTTCCGGAAAAATTAATTAATCTAGGATCCGGTTACGGTACGAACCCAACCAGACACTAAATCTCATATGGTTATATGGCTGATTTCCCTATTTTAATTTTTTTTGTAGATTCTGCTTTAACTATCATTATTACTGAGTTTAAGAAATTTTCATCTTGATTTAGTTCATGTTGTTTAGTTGGTTTAGCCATAATGGACCGTAGATCTCGGTGAAAGGATCTGATATGGACCCCGGGCCCCTTACTTTTAAACCTGACCTAACCTAGTGGACCTGGACATTGTATAAAATGAGAAGTCGAGTATATTGCTCGATCTCCAGGCAAAAGTTTCTGAGAAACGTTAATTCTGTAGCGTTTAATTGATACCAAATTATGTACAATAGAAATGAACATTTTGTGTACCTGTACGAAGCAATTTTTCGTCAGGTGAATGGACTGGTTGTCTAGGAATCTAATTTAGTAGGACAGTCGAACACATTGAAAATTATTTTTAATTTGCCATAAGAAATGATGGATCAGATGGAGTTGGCATTGACATGTTTTATCTTGTTTTTATTATATTAAACGTGACTCATCACTGGTTTTGCGAAGCTAGAGCTTCTCAAAAAATTAAATAAAAAATTCAGGTTTGTATTTAGAAAAATGAGGTTGACAATGGGGAATTGACGTCGAAACGTCGCATACAAAGACGGCCGCGTTGCAGAGAAGAAAAAGTCGCAATGAGGAAGTGAATTTTTGTTTAGTCTGTCTCACTAATTCATTAGCGCCCAGCATCCTAATTTGAGGACAGTAGATTTAAGTGGGAAGAAGTGACAGGGCACGCGCGGGATAAGGTTTTCATCAGTCGGACGTTGAGTCTGCACCTTTCTCTAGCATCTATTGCAAAAATACTTCTTACATCTTTATCGTTACTTTTGAAGAACAGTCCTAAAAAGCCTCTAAGCTGCTAGTTCTGGTTTAGCTTGCCTTTTGTATTTTCTCCTCATAAAAGCTAAGTTCGCATTTGTCCAGACTATAATCAATAATTAATAATTCTTTGAAAAAATTAATAGGAGTATTTTCGTAATTTCCAGATATACGAACTGCTGGAAGTTGTAAAATATTATGTGCTGGTGTTCGTACCTTCTAGAGGTTGAAAAATACATTTCAATCTACACCAGGGGATTGATGTTATCGCGCCTGGTAGTGCGGGACTATGGCCGAGCCGACCCGCTAAAAACCCTTCCTCTGTATCCACATCTGGGACTGCCGGAGGCATTACTTTAGGAGGTCTTCCTTTCTTTACGTAGTCTCTTCTCCGCTACGTTTCCTTTCTTCCAGGCACTTCCTTCGCATAATTGCGCTTAACATTTCCGTTATGCACCTCCAGTTCCTTTCTGATCTTAGCAGTAGCACTCCAATATATTTTCCTTTATTATAGGTACTTGTGTTCCCGTCTCGGCAGCTCTTCTTTCCTCACTGAATTCTATGCATTTAAATATTGTGTGCTCTGGATCATCCATGTGTCCACAAAACCAACAGTCATCGTTATCCTGTTTTTTTGATCAGTTTAGGATAGGATCCAAATACCCCGTGGCCTCAAATCGCCTGCAGCCTGATCGACAGCCTCCCACTTTCTGTTAGTCCACATCTGCACGCTTGGAACAAAATTCTTTGTCCATTCCTGATATTCTAACCATCTTTCATTCCAACGAACTAGGAGTCTGTCTCTTGCCTCCCTCCTTCCAGCTTCCCCAGATTCTGCCATTTCCACCCTTTCCCGAAGCAGCAAATCCAGAGGTGGCAGCCCTGCCTTGCCACCCCCACCACGCTCGATGAAACTGTTCTGTATGCTGCCGTAATCATAATCCCCAGCCTTCTGTTTACTCTCCCGAGTAGTCCTTGGTAGTGTACATGTTTAGGGCATCCTGCCACATCCGAGGGCCATACATTAATTGTGATATCACTGCACTTGCCAGAAATCTATTTTTACATGAACTTGGACCTCCTATCCTAGGGGTTATACTCGAAAGCTGGTTGATTACTTTATGCGCTTTATCAGTCCGATTTTTTATGTGTGCTGGCATTTTCAAGCCCCTATCCAACCAAACTCCCAGATATTTGGCTTCATTTACACTCTTGACACAGACTTCGTCTATATTTAGTTCAATACTCTTGAGCTGTCTTCCGGCGATAATTACAATTTCCGCTTTATGTCTTGCAACCGTAATCCCCATGTCTCCTAGCGCGTTGATAATCTTCTTAACTGCGTGCTCCGCCTTTTCTTTCAGTTGTGTTCCATTTCTATCTCTGACCAAAAGCGCTAAATCGTCCGCGTACGCGATCATATCTATGCCCTCCTCCATTTCCTGTCTAAGTACCTTATCGTAGAATACGTTCCAAAGAGTTGGCCCCATTACCAAACCTGCGGCACTCCACAACTCATTGTGAAATCTTCCCCTTCTGTCGTATTGATCTTTCTCTCCGACATATATGATCAATGCCTGCTCAAGCTGTATACCAGGGATTCTTGATACAGCACTGAGGGCATATCAGCTGTTTTTACTGACAAACTAAATGTTATTAAGAATGAGCTAGAAAAGAGTTTTCAGGATTCCTTAAACATTCTAAAGAAGTCTTTTGAAAACAAACTGGACATAATGACCAAAGAACTAGAAAAGAACATTAAAGGACATATCAAGAACTATTCAAATTCTGCTCCCAAACAGAGCAATACCAATGAGACACTAGAGGAGAATAAAAACAAGAGTCCTGACCCCAAAGCACTTGCTGTTGCTGCTATCAACACAATCCAGCCTTCCAACTCAGTTATTGACATCAACACTGTAAAAAAGTAGTTGCTGAAGCCACCTTAAAAAAATATATGAACTTGCCGTTAGGCTCAACTTCCCTCAACAGATAGCATACAAACAGGAACACTACCTTATCAACCCAAAGTATCCAGCGCCCAACCAATCAAATGGGAACCAGAGAAAATACCACAGATCTAATAGTTGCTGAGAGATCCAGTAGAGCATGGATATTTGTAACGGGTTTGACCCCCGAAACAGTTCCAGATAATCTCGTATCATATTGTTTTGAATCAATACAGAAGTAAAAAACATCATATGTGCAAAACTGTATACCCGAAAAGACACATGGAACAGCTCTTTCAAAATTGGAATTCCTAGGGGCTCATTGGGTGAAATAATGACCTCAGACCTCTGGCCATCTGGGGTTATGTTTAACCATTTTACAAATATCAGACGCAATCCAATAATGGAGAGAATGTGGAATCCAATGGGTCAACGGAACACACAAGGAACAGGGCAGACAAAGGCAAAGGTATTGGTAGTGTTTCATCAAAATGTTCAGTGCCTCAACAACAAGCTACACGACATGGAGGTACTGTCGAAGACAATGGAGTGTCCAGAAATTGTTTGTTTGACCGAACATTGATTTTTGGAAAGCGAAAAAAAATAAACATTACAACTTGAAAATATTTCTACAATATCCATTTTTGCTAGAAAAGAAATGGTACATGGAAGCTCATGTATCCTGACCACCAGCCGAATTAATGCCATGGAGATGCCTGAAATTGTGAGTGGAAGCATTGAGGGAACCATAGAGTATGCAGCAGCAGTCATAAAAGGTGAAAAATTTATTGTTGTTTGTTTGTTCAGTGGCGTAACTAAAATTTTTTGGCCCCAACGCAAAATATATAAGGAGGCCCCCTCTTTCAGTCACAAATCACAATTACTAAATAAAAATTAAACAACCAGCTTTAATTTGTTTATTTATTTTTCATATAACATCAAAATATTTCTTTTTTATCAAAAAAAGCAAAACTCTAAAATAACTAAATTTTAACCAAGTAGTATTTATTAACGAAGTTGGAAATATTAATGAAATTTCCCTAGTTTAATACAACACTCGACTTAAACTTATTAAAATCTAAAACGATTTGTTCTCGTTTTACACACTGCAAATTCATATGTTAAGATTTAATTTGTTGGGAGCTTCACTTTCGACGGAAATTAAAGATAAATATAGAAATCGATCTTGCATTTAAATACTTAGTTTACTAAAAGATTCTTCGGGTCAATGTAATTAAAATTGTTTAAATCAAAATGTTTTTTTGCAGTCATTTCTTGATTTAACTGTTTTTATAAATTGTAAGAGAAATTTTGCAATATGATTTGAGAATATTTTTGTTGATTGTAGCTCTTAAGAATTTTAGATTTTGTTGAATTTATGAGATTTTTAGGTTGCAAAAACAAAAAGATACCACTTATTTTATTTAAACCTGTAAATCTAGTTGTTAACTGAGACTTTATAATGTCAATAGCTGATAAAAACATCAATTTAAAAAACTAAAAATTTTGTGTGCTTAAACCACACGATACAAGTGAAAACGTCAACAAGCGGGGTCATCGTTTGTCAGAATTTCGATCCGAGCCCTCGTTGTAGAGATACCCCAAAATCCCCCCTTCAATTAGAGTCCCCGTCCCCTCCTTTATGGTCTAAGGTGGCCCCCATGTGGCGCACTTACCATACAAATTTCGAACCCGTACCTCTTCCCGTTCTCCCGAAATTAATTATTTAAGTTTTCTTCCCCCCTTGGCCAAACGGGGTGGGGTACGGGGTCCCGTTTTCGCCCAGGATCTTCTTTTTACCCCGGCTACATCCCCTGAAAATTTCGGTCCTCTACCTATGCGGGAACATGCAGCGTTACGTTACGTTACGTGACGGCGTTACGTGACGGCATTAGTGACGGTTCCGTCTCATTCAACCCCCACAAAAAAAAAGTGCAGAGCACTTAAAGAAGTTTTCACTTCAAAAGTGTTCCCTGGAATCAAAGTTAATTCATCAAATACTTTTTTTAATAACTTGTCGCTTACTCCTAAAATTAATTGGAACGTACCATTTCAGAGCAGTTGTTCGTGCTTCTTTTAGAACCTCATTATAGCGTTGATGGTAGTTTTACCACATTGCTTTTTGTCCGTAGTAAAACAGAATTAGTTTCGTCCAAAGCAATTATTGTTTCTTTTTGTAAAGCTTTGGAAGTAAAATTCACTTCTGATAACACATAATGTAACCTAATAGATAAGAATACCAACTCAACTCAAAATCTAGCATATTTTTCTTTATACGCCCAGCTTCTATTCTTTCATCCCTAATTTTACTTAAAGGCTCAATTTTTTTAAGTTTTTTTCCACATTTACATCTTAATGGTTTATTAACAAAATGACCTAAATCACTTTCGAGTATTGTGTCTTTACTTGATATTAGGGTGTCTGACGATATTTCAGCTTCATAAACCTTTTTAGTTTTAGCACACAGAAAAATTAGGTCGCTTGTGCTGATGCCTGTGGCTTACCCACCTGAAGTTGTGTTATACCAATCAAATATTCTGAGTGATTTTCGTCTTAAGAAATATAATTATTGTCCCCAATGTCGCGTTTGGACGTAAATGGTTGCAAATTTGGCTCAGACTGCGATTTCGTCGAATTTTTCTCTAATTCCAATTATTTTTTTAGTTTTCTTTTAATTGCGGGCGCTTTTATATTTGGGCGCTCATTTTTAAAACGTAGGAAAAATTAGCTTATCAAATACCAAAACTATAAGATAATGGTAAGGTAATGCTTTTGGCAACAGGTTAAAATATGTCAACAAATGGGATTCCCGGGATGTCACACCAAAAGACGATGGTGCTCACTGCGAATCAAATCAGGATTAATCCTGATCGGCGACTGACGAGTGCCGCGACGCTGATGTTGCCAAACTTTTCATTAGGTATTAAATTATGCAGAACTTAATAAAAAATAATCCTTGCTTGACAGAAAGGTGTTCCTAGGTTCAGTTGACAGAAACCTTCAATATTAGGCACTGGACGAGTGGGCCCCCAAGCCTGGGGGGCCCCAACGCATTGCGTTTACTTGTCTTATGGTAGTTACGCCACTGGTTTGTATAGACCACCCTCGTTAGGTTCAGAATCATTCTTTATCTTTATAAATAGTTTAAATAATGTCTTAGAATATATAAATAACAAGTACATTATAAAACCATTGTCTGTGGTGATTTCAATATTGATTTTCTGACCTGCTCAACTAAAATAAGGCAGCTTCAAGATTTAATGAAAAGTTACAATTTCACACAAGAAGGTTCCGAACCAACTCGAATTACTAATAGCAGTGCCTCATTCCTAGGTCATGTGCCACAACATCTTTTTCAGATACCCGCTCACATTTCCTGTAATAATGCATCTACTATGCCTCTGAGGCGCTGAATTAAAAGTAATTTGTATATCGAGCACCTTCTTCACTACCTTACTATCGATCCTTTCTTTAATTTTCCTCACCTCCATCAGAGCATACTCTGTCGACTTTCCTTTTCTGAAATCGTAGTACCTTTCTTGTATAAGTTTTTCCCCTATTTCAGCCTCCAATCTTTCCTTTAGGAGAATTTCCAGAACATTTATAAGACATATCGGTCTATATGCCGGCGCCGCAGTTGTATCATTTTCTTTACGAGGTTTTTCAATTAGCACTAGTTTGGCGGCCTTCCATATATCTGGAAAGACTCCCTGGCGCAGACATTGGTTATACATTTCCAGAGTCGGTTGTAGGTTGCTTTCTATAAATATTGTGACTATTTCTGATGTCAATTGTTCCGGTCCAGGGGCTTTCTTTGGCTTTAACTTATTGATCGCAATATGCAGTTCCTCCAGGGAGAATTGTAGGTCATCATCCATCTCTTCTCCTACCAGCGGCCATTCCATTCTTTCATGGGTTGGAAATAGTTTTTGCAGTTGTTGTTCCTTCGCATAATTGCGCTAGTGTCCTAACCTGCAACTCTATTTCCGACCTAACCCCGAGTTTCGCAGCATACATGTGCGTGGACTCAGGCTAGTACCTGCCTAAGTAGTAAAGTCGAATCTACGATAAATTTGTCACAGTTCAAAGAAATATAATTTCAAAGTAGAATCTGTCAAGTAGTTAGACTGCAGTGTAAACTCTGAGTGAAATTAAGTCAAAGCCAACCATAAACCAGCACAACTCTTACAAAAACTAGTACTATAAAACAATGACCAAAGACCTATAAACAACTCAAAAGTATACCCCAGTCGGAAAGACACGCGCACCTTAGTAATCGGTTACAGTGTAAATTTACCAAGTCTTGGACCAATAGAAATTGTTATTGTTTTTAACGGAAGTGCCTTCTTTATCATCTCTTCTCACTTGACGTAGATCGATCCCGAGTCTGAGCTACATAACATGCACGCCATCTATGGCATCATCTCATACCGGTCGTACGTGACGCAAGCCGTCCTATAAACAATTTTTAAAGTAGACCGTCAATCTCAAGACATACACAATTTGGTAAACGTGACACTAAACCATTTTTAAGATCTGTGTCATCTGGGAAGAGTAATTTCCTTTCATCATTTACGTTGATAAAAAAGAGGACCGACTCAATCTACCGAATTTATATTAGATTTTAACAATATTTCAGAATAGAAGATTGATGAAAATAGATCTTGATGTAGTAAAATTGCTGTTTTGACACACCATGCCTGTTACACACAGACTACATTTAGTTGCATATAAGTATCTAATAAGATCATCAAGAACTTATTCTATTGACACCTTTTGACTAGCGTCATTACTCATTTGAGGTCCTTGGCCTTTTGTTGTACTTTCTGTGCAAATATTTTCAAGATATAGTACAGTTAATTGTTAAAATTGATCTTTATAAAATATAGGACTAGTTCTCATAATTCCTAGTTCTTACACCTGAAAAAAATACCATCAACACCAGCTATGGATAATTTAAATAGTATCTTTGAAAAAGCTAATAATCGTGCTTTATGAAACCGCCTTGGGCCTTTACAAATTACTATTACCATCAAAGCCAACGCCGTTTGATTGCCCAGGCTGGTAGTCATGACCCAGACTGTGTTAAAATCGCTGAAATTATGGAACCCGTTTCAACGCCCAGACCAGCGCAATAGCGCTTGTATAAAATGCGCGTCCGGGTTCGCTAAACTAAATAATTTTATCAGACCATCGACGTACTAAGCTCAGGAAATGCTTTATTATTATGTCGGGCCTATATAATTTGTTCCCCATATAGGCGGAACTTTTAGGGGAGTTCACCTCCAGATTGTTATAATTTAATGAATTGTACTTGCCATACCTATATAATTAAAGCACTTTCGCTGAGGCAAAGTGTGAAATATAAATAAGTACAATACACGGGCTAAATTCGCTCCTCCATACAATCGTTTCGCCAATCCATATATAATTATAATTAGGCTATATTTAAAATGATATAAATCGTAGACTGAGAATACCTGGTCAAGGTCATACGCGGCACCTGTAAATCCAATATTAATTTTGATGAGGAAAAAGAGATCTAGAAATATTTTACTTCAACATGCTTTGACCCCAAAATATCATGAGATCATAAATTTAATGTGGTCAGTGCAAGAGCATGAAACAGAGAAATAAAGAAAACCGTGGTTCTGTAGTTAGTTCTATACCAATTAAGGATATTTAGTTCTTATGAAACTGTTGAACTAATATAGTATGAAAATACAGCGTGCCTATTTGAAGTTACGAATATTTAACTAATGTCCATTTTGGATTTTACGAAATTTTGTTGTTGTATTGAAATTTTTGTGTTGTGCTGCAAATTTATTTTCAAAAATGTTGAAAATACTTGGAGTTTTATCAACAAAAATTTAGCTGCGTCAGTGTCCTGGCATGTGCCGCTTTTCTTTTTTTTTTTATTTGCAAAGAAGTGTATAACAATTTTAAAAATATTGATTCATCAGTACTGAGTAGTGCCCTGAATTGTTACTGTCATTTGTCCCACTAGCCAAAACGTCAATTTTTTAGAATACACTTTTGTCAAATTTATTGTTCATCTTGTAAGAAGGTAACACACGCTGTAGGATGTAGTTTTCGGCTAAGACGTTACTTGGAAGCCCATTCCAGAGCGATGCAGTCCTCCAGATATAGGAGTCCCGTAACAGCGACGGTGTTTGCAATATTGTGTTTTGATTCCTAAAGCAAACATCTTTCCAAGGAAAAAAGAGATAAAACTCGCGAAGATCACACCACTTTGCAGATTCGTAGTGCCAAACCTTTCGATGTACCTGTGGCTTCTGTGTTTTGGTAGCAACTTCACAGGTTGCGGAGATAAGATTGTGGTCTGATGAGCCCAGCGAAGGTTGGACAGTTATGGCGTAGAGGGCAGGATTAGTTGTTAAGAATAGGTCCAGGAGGCTATCAAAGTCTTTTTGACGCTCATGGATCCTGGGAGGTTCGTCAACCAGCTGAGTCAGTGCGTGACTTATAGCAAAAGTCTCGGCTTCTCGTCCTTCATCGTCGTTTTTATTGGAGTGTTTCAACCAGTCGATGTTATGTTCATTGAAGTCTCCTACTGTGACAATTTCTACCGTTGAATAGTTGATCTACAGAAAATCAGTTTGATTGCCAAGATTTGAGAAATATTGGTGTTGGCTAGGTGGTCTATACAAGCAACAAATGAATTTGATTGCTCGATCTGTGCTTAATTTGAACAACATGACATCGAAGTCCTTAGGTTCGTATATTTCTTCTCGTTGACAACATAAATCGTCTCGCAGCATAAAAACAGCTGTACAATCCAGAGTTATGCCGAAATCGGAAATAATGGTCATATCCAAGTGATTATGTGTAGTGCTTGATTTCACTTTTGTTTCTGATACAGCTAAAATATGAGGCTTATTTGATGTTAGGTGCTGCTGGAGCGAGTTAATAATTGTGTTGATGCCTCTTATGTTGCAGAAGTCCAATCGCAGTCTATTTTCTGTCTTGGAGACCTGATGGACCTTCAGGCCAGCCTCCACCCGGAGATCCGAATGGGAGGCTATTTTCCCTCCGGAGTATTTTGATCTGGGAGGCGTCATCATGCAATATTTCTTCTTTTCCATCCTGGGAACCGGATCACAAGGCATGATGACGAAACATGAACCAGAGATCATTTCACGCCACCTAAACCAATGTGGTGGTATTTCACCGGACTAAGCGGGTGGACCACATCTACCACTCTAGTGATAGGTTGTAACCGAAACGTTCTGCATCACACCAATGATGCTCTGAAAAATACGTGGTATTTTCTAAACCAAAAAGATTTATGTATATATTTTGCTCTACAAAATGATTGACTTAATTATATATTACAATCTTCAATTTATTTTTAAGTTTTATGCCAACTTCTGAATTTTCCTTAATGTTACTGTATAAATCGCAAATCGCCGTAGTACATATATTTTCTAAGTTTACGCCAACTCCAAGATACTATGCAAAAGTAACCGACAAACCGATCACTTTTACAATCGCGGATATAACATTAATCTCGGTTGAACACCATTATTTACAGTACGTTATTATTAGCACATTAATATTTGAACGGCAACCATACCCATTGTATTTATAAATAACAATACAGATCAATATATAAAAACAATTATATCATCCTGATTTATTTGCAACATGTTGGGGCACACCCGTCAATTGATAATACATAATATAATACTTTCAAGAAGTTCCTTCTTCCTACCTTCAGAACCTACACCAGATTATTTTGATATACATTTAGAGTGTGTAATTCTTTGTTATTTGGTTACCTATTATTACAGCCAGAAAAAAGTTCGAATACGAAAGTTTCTTGGCCTCATCAAAGGTACGCTTTTTATCTATTACTATTTGTTAAATGAGACACCATATACTTTTTACCTAGAATGAGAACACTTATTTGATATCTATCTATTCAACCCTAAAATATTATTTTGATTCGTTGTTGTTTCTTAAATTTTTTCAGAATTCATAATAGGGCGATAACTAATCCATTTATTTACCGAAAGGCCTTTTTGCGAATATTAGCGCCCTACGGATCCAACTCAAATGTTTTCGAGAGATATACAAGGTGCTTCAGTTTTATCCCCAAATTTACAAAATATACTTGTTTAACGACAGGCTAGCCACAAAAAAATCACTTTCTACTACCAAGAGTGATTGTGCTTAAAATTTGATTCGTTAAAAATAAAAGAGGGTTTCAGTTGGATCAAAAATTTGAAGGTTCACAAAACCGTTGTAAGGTTGAATCGTCCATTGATAAAATATTACGGATTTCGAAGACCGATTTCTGTGAGTTCCTGATGAAGTTATACATGGTATGGCTGAAACTTGTTTTACTAAGCAATTCTGTCACTGAAGATTTGATAATATTAAAATTTCTTCCTATCGGTCACACCAATTTTCGATCGTCCGTTGCGTACAAAGTTTGCCTCTGTTACGGCAATTTTTGTTCTTTAGCTATTATAAAAACTACATACGGTACCGGTGGTACTATTTTAATAACATAGGTATCTCCTAAGATGGTACCATGTGGTAGCGCTTGAAAAGTTAAGGTTTTTCCATCTTCAACGATTTTCTCTCTGATGTAGCTATCCAAAGTGTACAAAAGCTAAGTAGTTTAGGGGAGGCGAAAGGGCCTTGCAGCATACCTGAGACCTCCTCTCAGCCACCAGCCCCACGCCTACTCCATTCTTCCTGGTCTCCTGATGAAGGTCTTAATCTCCCTCCATGACAGGCACACAGTCTTCTCTGCAATATTGCCGACTCAAAGACGGCGACTTCGCTCTTGCAAAAACAGTGCATCTGCCAAGGTAATGGAGAGGAATCTCATCCTCCCATCAGACTCATGCGTCTTCTTAGACGGCAATGCCGTCTAATGGCCCCGGCTGGGATGCTCAGAGATCGCCTATCTCTCGTTGGAAGCTATTCCGTCCTGGTTTGGTCAGGCACGCGGTGCCCGAGCCCATCTTGGCAAGTTCATCTGCCACATCGTTTCCCGTTAACAAGCTGTGTCCCGCCACCCATATCAGCTTCACTCTTGCATCCCTGCACTCCTGGATCAATTTTAAGTTAGTTTTGGGTGAACAGACTGAGTGCCGCTTGACTATTAGAGCAAAGCACTACTTCCACTTCATTTATTTGTCTGACCTCGTCTATTGTTGCAACCATCAAGCTTGCATTCACCTCTGCTTGTAACACTGTTGCGCTTTCTCGGATGCCGCTGGTTTCCAAGAACACTCCCGCTCTGGAGGACTCGCACTGGAGTAACTTATCGTCCTTCAGTGACTTTCGAATATCAAGCCACATTCTGCGGTGTTATCATCACAGTCTAGGAGGCTGAAGGAAGGCTTTAGAATATCCATTTCTGATACCATATGTTTCGATGTAAGATGAGGTATTCCTGGAGGTGTCGCATGGAAAGGTGTCTAC
>MU184080.1:146683-161046 GCA_016904865.1 Pissodes strobi | reverse complement strand
CATTTTATATTATTAGGTCACATAATTACATTTTACATTTCACTTATCATTTAATTCTCGAAAGATCGCAGTTAATTGATAGTCAAAAACTCTTGTGTAGAATTATTTTGAGTAATTAATTTTTTTAAAAGTTGATCTTCAATAATAATTACAGCACTGGCGCAGTCAGTAGGATATGTAAAGGTTAAATTTATTATTTTTGAAATATTTCTGAAAAATGTTGATTACAAATGGTTCGAGTGGTTTATTTATGAAGTGCAAGCAATATGTAGTTTTTGGTATAAAATATTCTCTAATGATTTTACAGAGATCTTCATATGGAAAATGTTTCAAAAATATATTACTTCTTTGTTTATTAAAAATAAGTTCTTTTAGGTCTTTAATTTTATTATTGTTGGAGTATCTGAATATAATTTGATTTTTATAAATATTTAGTGCTTTTTGAACATATGGGGCGCCAATAACAGGGTTTTCTGAGCTTGAGTGTTTAGTTTCTAGGTCGATAGAGGGTTGTGCTGGTCGTAGTATTATATCTGAAATTATGTTAATTCTTTTGTTCTTTGGTTTTTTCGGAAAGTGTATTAAGAATTTCGTCAAATTCTTCGGGCGGTAGTTGGGTAATTTCCTCGGTGGGACGTTTTGGTTTCGTGATAGTACTTAATATTTAATAATCGTTGTCCTCCTACAATTGTTTTGTCGTCTAGAAGAGTATTGAATAGAGTTTCTAAAGGATATATTGGTTGGAAAAACAATTGGTGTGTATTGAAAATAAAATTGAGTTATTTTTTATAATAACTTGGACAGATAAATAGTTATAAAAGTCTATTAGTTCTTTAAATTCAGGTATACGGTTTGAACCGTATATTGTTTTTATATCTCCTATTAATGTTAAAAGTTGGTTAGGATTGAGTGTGAAATTGTGTATTTTATTTACATGAGCAATAATATTGTATTTTCGATATTATTTATTACAGAATTTTGGGTGTTTAATTGCAACATTATATTGTCCAAAATTAAAGACATATGTAAGGCATTAGATAGATCTAACTGGTTCTTCTTGGGTAAGCTAATTTTCTCTACTACAATTATTTGATTAGTATTAACTTTTTCTAAATTTTTAGTATATTCCTGTGTAACAGTGGACAGATTTGACTGTTCTTTGCAAAAGTTATTACTTAAGTTTTCTTGGTTTATTGTTGCATCTCGAAGTAATTATTATGACGGGTTTCATCGTCAGAGTCTAGAGTGCCGAAGAGCTATTTGTCGACTTTACCAATGACATTAAAGAGGCCTCATTTTGATCGATTGGATTAGTGAAAAATTTTGTTTTTCCTTAAAATTGTCTTCAGATATTCATAAGTTTGATTAAATTTATAAGAAGTAAGAATTGAGAAGCATTCATTTTGTTTTTTGTATTGAAAATAGTTTTGTTTGCTTGAATTAAAACACTTTTTATATTAAATAAGGAAGTTTCGATTTATGTGAAAATTGGATGTGTGCTGAGTAGCAGATGTATAGATTTTTCCTATGGCCGTTGGTAGTATGGGGTTTCTAATGCTTTTTACTTCTAAGTTCGTAGCGATGGGTAGAAGGAGCAGGAATTACATGATTTGTGTCATCTGAAACAATGATACGTTGTGGTTTTAATAAGTTTATGTGGATTTGTCTGTTCTGGATAGCTACGACATTACTTTTCTCTTCAATAAGTTTGCTTACTTTTAATATTTATCTGACTCTTAAACTTTTGATTCTTTTGAGAAGGTTTTTGTAAAGAGTGGCTTGCTAAGACCGATATTCACTGAATTTCGGTTTTTATTTATTTTATCTAAAGAAGATTGTCGTTGTATTGAGAAAGGGATTGATTGTCTGAAAGCCCTGAAGGGTTTTTAAAACCTAATTTTCCACTTACAATTTGAAATAAGGCATTCAAGAAAATATTATATCACTTAAGAAAAACTTCCACTAAATCTAGAAGTACGAAAGGAACCCCAATAATTTAATTTTTAACCCACCCCTATTGGTTACAAACCTTCTGACCACATCTACCGAACTCACAAAAGAAGATTACTGGACCACGGGAGAAGAATGTGGTCGGGATAAGCAAGTGATTTTATTACTGTTTAAAACCATAAAGAAGTGTGTGGTATCTTAATTAACCACTTCTAATAAACTGCATGAATATAGGGTGGTGAGAAGTGTCGTGTTAAATAGAAATTATTATAATTCTTAGAATAAAACTTTCAATCATTCATCATTCGTTCATTGAAGTATAAAACTAATATTACAAAAGGTTTCTTAAAATTAGAAATATCTACTAAAAAGTCTTGATTGTTTGATTTAAAAATGAGTTTTTATCTTTCTTATTTTAATACTTCTCGTTTTCCAACTTAGCAACTTTCACACAGCGTACCTTTTCACTATGACTCTGCTTTATCTGTCTGCAACGGGGAGAGATTTTACTTAATTATATTCCAAACTTAATTTTTGTGTTTACGGAAACCATAAATCCAGCTTTCACCGTGCTTACAGAAATTCGACCATGAATTTCAAGCAGCCATCTTATGTTCCATCTTCCACAGGGGACGCTATATATCGTTCTGACTTCGACTAATTGCTTAAAAAAGTCCAAAAGGAGGTCTTTGTCCAACCTTGGACAAAGATAACTGAGGTGCACTAAATATTCTCTAATATTTGTGCATACAAGAGAAATTGGCCCAAAAAGCAATTTTACCTTTGGCCAGAGAACAGCATGTTTTACTGCTATTCAAGCGAACGTTTCAACTGAACTGACTATGATCTTTCTTACAATTTCGGGAGGGACAATAACGCGGGAAAGCTAAGTCGGTTTTTATCTGAGAGGGGGAAAACATCTTCTTTCTTTCTTTGACAGACTATTCTAACAATGCTGATTTGAGACAAAAATATATTGAATTGAAAACGATTAAGAACGATTTTCTTTCCGAGTGAAAGTTGGCTATATTGTAATCATTATACCGACAGAGCTAGTGTACAGGATCGCATTAAGGGATCGTCCGTCTAGGTTTGGACTAAGGGGTTTTGAAGAACTGGCATATGCTAATTTAAATGCACAAATTGGGTTGTACCCGGGGTGAAATAAATCTATTTTGAGTTTAATTATGGCTCATTCGTTCTACATACATACAGGGTGTTATCACCAAACTATACGGTAAAAAACGTTAGTTTATACATTTGTTGGGGTGTTTCCCCAACAGAATGTCTGCAACTAAAAGAATTTTTATCTGCCAGCAAACCGCCCTATCGAAAGGCGAAGGTTGCTTCTTCGAGCGGTTAACAACGTCAAACAATATAGGGCATATATAACAAATGTTAACTACCAAAAAAATACCTTTCAACGCCTAAATGGTAATGAAATTTTGGCCATTCCTGTGAACGAGACAAATGTCAGCACGAACTCTACAAAATCTCAGAGCTGAGTATCTATGTGCCCTGTTGAGATAGATAACAAAACATACGAAGGTGAAAGAAAACACAAAACTTCAATATGTGTTAGAATTGCCGAAGTTTTCAAATGTCCAAAGTAGTAACAATATTTCTAAGTTAACTCTCGAAGAAATAAACTTGGATGAATTGAAGGCAGCCCAGAAAATATTGCCAACAATCCAGTTGCACCCTCTGGAAACTACCGAAAATTCGACGAACCTTTCATCCATTGCCGCACTTGTATGCGGAATCTTTCTGTATATTGCATGGAAGAAATGGAACAAGCCTGTTCCATCCCAAAGAAATCAGCCCTGCAAGAACACCGTCACAGAGCACCTTTCAGAAGAGAGAGAGTCGAGAAAACGATCATCCACTATGTGATGCAGCTAGGCCGATAACCCGATGACTCAACATTTCTGCCGATCAATTATAATTATTTATATTAATTGTATACACAATATTTATAAGTTAGTAGAATCGGCATTTTATATTATTATTACATTTTACATTTCACTTCTAATATTTAATTCTCGAAAGATAAAGAGCTCAGTTAATTGATAGTCAAAAATACTTTTGTGTAGAATTATTTTGAATAAAATTACTTTCTTATAAAGTTGATTTTCAATAATAATCACATCACTTCCGCTACTGAAGTGAAAATTCTGCCTGTATCGAACGTTGCATGGAAGCGCGCTCACTGCTCAAGCGATCCCCACTACTAACTGGACTACACAGCGTTGCATGTTTTCGTTACGTAGCAACTCGCATGAAACAAACTTACCCTATCGTGCGTAAAATATCTCGAAAAGGTTTAAAATATAAAAAAATGTGTTTCGTTTCAAGTTAGTATTGTTTAAGAAAACGTACCTGTTTCCCAAATATTTTCATAGACCTGTCCTTCAGCAGTAGCGTGTATAGAAATATCACAAAAAAAATTTATTTTCATTAACAAATATTATACGGCGTCTTTTTTCTCTTTTCATTTAATATTTGATTCTGTTTCAAAAATCAAAACTATACCCACGTATATTTTTTGAAGTGAAAGGTCAGAAGGGTGTTAAAATTTTTAATGTGCTTTTTCAGTATAAAACTCATACTTTGATGATATGATTGTAAAACCAATTAATGGTTTGCATTAAGAATCTTATGTAGATAGAGTCAAGTTTCGTTTAAGCACTTTAAGTTAATTAAACAGTAATTCATGCCGAATGTATAAGAATTGCCCTTTTGTTTACAGTCCAGTGAATTGCTTTCGACACATCTGGTGGTGCAGTGGTTGGACCTTCTGCTTGACATTCGCACGGCCCGGGTTCGATTCCCATCGGTGGCAAGACATATCTTTTAAATTTTATATGGCTTTAATATCGTTAAGTTTTCACTTCTGTCGCGCGGTTTCAAGTGGTAGGATTATCTGATTCCACGAAGAAACATAAATACTCTTCCTTAATTTGCCTGACTCCACCTACGCTAAAATGATTGTTCTAACCGGCTTTATTTATAAATACTACCCAAAAACAAGTTTTTTTTCGACTTCTGAGAATCTTGTAAACAAAACAATGTAAAGCAAATACTGGTCAATATAGGTTCAGTCAATAAATCATATATTATTGCTTTTCTTATATTTGTATACGCGTGACAAAGCGGTACAGTAAAAATTTGGTTTTATTTTTCTCAGTCTACTTAAAAAAATTTACAGGAGGCCACATTTGGCTCGTAAGGGAGAAACAAGTTAGAATTATTATCATCTGTGTTCAAAGCTAAAATTAAACAAAAATTCATATACGACATTCCTCGTCAATCAAGTAGCCACCTTATAGGGCAGCATAACGTAAATGCAGTTCCTAGATATGCTATTTAAATAAAGTTATCAGAATCAATCAGAATGTGCTTTATTGTCGAAAAAAACAAAGTTTCTTACTGATGCATCTAAATAATAACAAACAACAGTGAATTAAATGCATACATCAAACCAAAATTCTGGAATCAATACCTAAATTAATGTCTAGAAACCATCAGAAAAGTACTCCTCTATGCTATAGTAAGCCTACAGTTTAAATAAATTAAAGGTTGGAATTTTTCGAATTGAAAGTGAGAGATTGTTGAACATTTCTTTGCTATTGTAAAATACAGAATTTTGAGTAAATGCGGAAGTTTGTATGGGTAGGCTAATTTGAAATGAAGAACGTATTGTCAGTATTAATCGATCTAATAATGGAACAGTACTTTCTTTACATCAAACACACAGTTTCCAGATTAAAAATAGAGGGCAATGTTAAGATTTTATTTCCCTTACAAAACAAGGTCTGAATGACTCCTTGTACTTAAGGCTACAGAGAATCCCAATGGCGCACTTCTACAGAAGAAAGAGTGTATTAAACAAGTACTCTGCACAGCTCTCTCAGCAGCCCGCATCATAACGCAGATGACAGTCAACCAAGGCAAAATAAGCACTCTTAGTTAAAGTTTTATCTAACTCGCCTTTATCAGTTCTTAAAGCAAAACAGCTAGCTGTCACTTTTGAAGATAAATACTCAGTATGCTTGTCGAACCTTGACACAAATCCAAAAATGTATTAACATGAGAAGACCGAACAAGGCTAGCATTGAGGCATACCCTATTTAGATAGCACTTACTTAATTGCACTTAACAATATTTTTGTTTTGGAAATATTAAAAGACAATCGCACCATCCGTTAACACTGACCAGATCCTTGTTAATCATACCATTAAGAGTCTGAGCATCCTTACTATGCCAAAGACGTACATCAGCAACCGATGTACACTAGCCGGCTTCAATTATTAGTGGTAAGTCATTGATGCATAACAAAACCCCACGCTGAGGCGGTTAACTCTTGTGAGGAGCTGCTATTAAAGACAACTCTATGTCTTAAGTTAGACAGATAAGGCCTAAACCATGCCAGGACAAAGCCTCTGAAGTTATACGCTTCAAGCTTCCGGAGTAGTATTTCGTGAGATGCACAATCAAAGGCCTTAATTAAGTCACAAAATCCAACGTCAGCCAGATCTCCTTCATTGCGACCGAGGTAAAGCCTTTTAACAATATAAGAGATAGCTTTATTGGCACTCTTGGAAGACAGAAATCCAAATTGAGATTTATTTAAAATATTATCAGCTTCCAACAGTTAACCATTCTTTTAGGAACTTTTCGATAATCTTGGCAAGGTAGGTAGCAGTGAAAGAAGCCTGTAGTGAGAAGCAATATCTTCACCTTGTTTGAATATAGGAATGACAAAGTCCTCTTCAGCAAATCTGAAAAGTTAACATTCAAGACCGATTTATTAATACATTTAGCTCGTGATGATAGAGCTGCAGAGGGCAGATTTAAAAAATATTCAGTGGTATATCGTCCTGACTTTCTAAGTTAACCCAACTTAGAAAGTCAGGACTTGTATAGAAGTTCCTCAGCAGTAACAGAAATAAAACTAAAAGGCATTATGAACTGAGACGCCACGCACAACAGTCAATGGATCAGTATCATTACCAGAGAGGTTCGTGATAATTTGAGAGGCAATGGATCAGCAATAAGAACTTATATTATTATCCAATTTGGATGTATGTTTCACATATTCTTTACCCCACACGAAATCAACTATTCGCCATGCCACTATCTGCTTATTGCTTGCACATGACAGCCTGCAAGTATAATATTTAGTCTTTGCCGCTTTTAAAACTTTGTGATAAATATTCCTGTAATTATTAAAGTAGCCAAGGAAAATTCTGTTACTCAATGAATATTTACGAATATTATGGAGTCATCTCATATTCCTTGCAGAAACCATTACACCCTTCAGGACCCATGGCTTATCTATTTGTGGTTTCGGTGTTAAATGAGAATTGAGGCGTTAAAAAATTGCACAAGTTGTTGGTAAAACGTAAGCAGTGGGTTGCTTCCATTGCACAAAGGGCCTAATCAACCCCTGATTAAGCATGAGCAAAGGTATCAAAGTTTCTCCCACAAACCACACCACCACGTCTTCTTCCCGCCCTAAGTTTCTTGTTACTATTATTGAAATGAAGCTTACAGAAGTCCGCTTTATGGTCAGAGTGACTGGCCTTTAATACCATACATGACACATCACCACCCATATTCGAGCATACGTAGTCCAACACACAGGAAGACCTCTGATTAGCTCTTGCAAAGGATTTTATATGCATGTTCAGTCCATATAATTGTAATAAGTTATCAAAAGGTCTAACGATCCCCCGACCGCTGCTGTCAGCGTAATTAATATTAAAGTCGCTCTGAACAATGACAGAGGCATGAGGTGAAATTTTGTTCAACAGATATTCCAACCTGTTAAAGACATCACAACTAAAAATAGGTGAATGGTAAATATACACAACAAACAAGTTCAACAGGTCAGAAAATACAACGGAGAACTCAAAGGACATTTCACTTTAAAGATCGTCAACCTTAGGTATGCTCTCAAATCCAAGCAGGTCAAGAGCAGAATCATGCAAGAGGATTATGGTACCACTATACAAATAATCAGCACTGCAAAACTTACTCATCACCACATAGTCCAAAATATGAATAGGTTCATCAGTCTTCAACCAGTGTTCAGTAAGCAGCAAATGCAAAGGATAACCCAATCTCTCTAGAAATACTTCCGATTCGTTAGACTTCTGTCTTATGGACAGAACATTTAGAAAAAGTGTAGTTAATTTGAGGTAGCCACTCCTGAAAAAAAGCCCTCTGAATCAGAGCTCGCGATAAGTGCTGTAGCAGCTGAAGACGCTTTTAGGGACGCCGCGCCGTCTATCTTATATACAGAAAGGTCATGGGTGCTATATATTTATATAATGGATAAAATTCAGGGCTTGTTGTAAGAGCCCTTTTTCCATGTATACGTATTCGACGGATATAATTCGATCCTTCATAAGTCCATTTCGCATTTTTTACATTTGATATGAGTAAACCCCACTTGGGATATTTATCGTCTTATTTTTGCCTCATGAACAATTGCCATGGGATCTTTTCTTCTTTTTCTTCGATGTCACTTTTTTGCAGGCTAGAAGGGCGACCACGTTTGGTAGTAACTAATCCTACAATACCGAAGTAAATGGCAACATCAGCACGAAATTCGGCTTGGTTGTTAGTACACGTTTGTATAGTAACCAAGAATTGACCAATAGTGACGATGATAAAAATCCTCATGTACGATTTTAAAATTTTTAGTTCTATTTTATATCTTCCCATAAAACTGTACAGCAGTGATCTACATCGTCCATATGTGGATTATGATCTCTAATTATATGAGGGCGATTTTCTTTTCTGATTTTCTTTTACTTTTGGTCAAACTTTTTCACTTTCAAAATCGAATTTCTTCCAACGAATGAAGATTTTAAAGTCTTTCCAAATAACAGAGGAAATATCTACACATCAATTATTGTTGCGCCAAATTCATGACTAGTACCACAGTCGGTCTTTTTCAAAGAAGCTTCGGCTGGCAATTTGTTGTTGGGTATCCTATTCCTTGGAATAATACCCATAGAATAGATTCCTTGCTTTGCTAAATATGCCATAAGACGCAACGATTTATAATAGTTATAATGATACATTATAAACTTTTCCTGTTGCGGAATAATTTTAGCTAACTGTGAAACTAGATTAGAAGTAACTCCAAGGTCAGGTTCGCTGTCTAGTATATTAACTTTTTCTTGACCGTTATAAATTTAAAATTTTTACGCAAATCCTTTCAGAACATATCAGACTTTAGTTGAGCACATTTGTTCATGTATACTAAGATGTTGCTTAAAGGCACTGAAGGAAATTTTTTATTTAAAAAATCAAGAGGTCTTATTGAAGTCTGTTATAACCTGGCTGGTCACGCGGTACAACGAAATATTAGCAGTCAGAAAGGCAGCCAATGGAATATCAACTTTATTTTCAGACTGATCCTGGTTGTCGTCTTCTTCCACTTCTGATGGAACATCGCTTTCATTGTGATCCATATTATTTCCATCCTTAGACAGAAAAAAGGATTTTCAATCCTATCTGTATCGCTTTCATCACATCCATCATCACTAAGACCCATAAAATTTTCTCAATAATCGACAAGGTCTACCTCGCTTAGAACCTTTTTTGCTCATACTGAAAATTGAGAAAAACATAGGATATATTATATTCAGTGGAGTAGCTAGAGATACACTAGTGTTTCTCAAAGACGTCAATCCCATCACAGTCCAAACATGATGGCTCCATAGCGAAAATGACCAAAGAAAGAGCGAATATTCTTGCCAAAATGTTTGCATCAAATTTTACCTTAGATCCTCCAGGAAAGACTCCCCCAACTATTCCGAGAATGCCAGGTCTGTTACTTCTTTAACGCGAAATGAAACCAATACTCAGAAGTCTAGACACTAACAAGGCCATAAGACCAGATGGCGTTTTCGCAATAGTGCTTAAGATATGTGCTACTGAACTAACAGTTCCATTATACCATAAGCAAGTGAGGAAAACAATGTCCAGTATAACGATGGAAAGACTTCAGAAACACCGCAGAACCTCATTTATCAATGACAGGATAAACGCTGACCCTGTCCTCATCCATAAAATTGCTGGGCATCAATGTAGAAAACAATATGTCTTGGCGTAATATCGTCACCATAATCGCCAAGTCAGCAGCAGAAAAGCTAGGAGCACTCTATAGAGCAAAAAAAGTTGCATACACCTCATCAGCTTTTACTGCTTTATAAGGCACACATAAGACCAGCTCTGAGATACTCTTGGCATGTGTGAAGCTCGGCACCCAAACACTTGCTCAAGATATTAGATTCCATACAGAGGAGAGCAGTCCGTCTTGTGGATGACTCAGAGTTGACTAATGAACCTAATAGCTTTGAACATTGAAGAAAAATGACTGACCTCTATCTTTACTATCGATACCACTACGAAATGTGTTCGAACGAGCTGGCACTTACGATATCACCCACACGTACACACCCGTCAGACACAAGCCGCTCATCAACATACAATTCAGTTGCAAACACCTAGAACGTCGCTATTGTGGGATTCCTTTGTTTGGAGGGGAGGACGGCTTCGCTCTGGAATAGATTCCCGAGTAGCATCCTTCCCTAAAATTACATCCTACAGCGCTTCAAGTGCAACGTCTACTGTCTGCTCCGCACACACACCGCTCGTGAGTGGTATAGGATTTTTCTTTTGTGTGTGTGCCGGACATAAAAAAAAAGCACGCCTATCCATACGAACAATAAGTCCCAATTTGCCTCCCCCGCCTCCTCGTCCCTGATCACGCACCACTCACCATGCCCACACTCCCATCTCCGCTTCCAAGTTATGTCATTGTATGCATTACAAAATATAATTATTATCTTTTGTAGATGCATAACGCTGTCGATAAATAACAAACAAGCAAGAAACGTACCGGACACATGACGTTGCCAAACGGCTACAAAGCAAAACAATAATTTAAAAAAAACTATTCAATTCCAATATAATAATAATAAAATGCATACCTGCTAGACTCGAAAGTGCAATTTTCGTTGATGAAAAAGCTGTTTTTTTTTTCGATATAATGGTATTTTATAATTCGACAATAAAAACTGTTTGAACATATTATCCAGATCTGGCTCAATAAATTCTAAAAGCTACTTTGTGCGCAATCTATCAAAAAATGCTGGTAGTTTAGTTTAGCTTAGTACCTATATTATCAAACGGATGCACTATGCATTCGCCCGATTTTTACGATTGCATGGGTTCTAGGCGTTTCATTAGCAGTATATTGCCAAAAGGTAACAATGTGCATTTAAAGGCTTTCAGTTGTTATAATTGGTGCCTAATTATCAATTATAATAATTGAAAAAATCTTTGGGCAAGACATAACTGTAATATACTAATCCCAACTAACCTAATTAGCATTTTGTAAGAAAGAACCAACCAAACATTTAACTTGGTGTATTAAATATGAATCTGATTCGGATTACGATGATATCAAATTTTTTTGTACATTTTATATCTGTTTTGAATGAAAGAAAAAAATATGCTTAAAAATATGATTAAAGAATGAGTATTTGTCTTTAAAAATGCGTTCGGAACCAATGTCGATTTGACGTAAGGTGATCCTTCAATTAAATTTTATCAGGCCTGTTGAGTTGGTTGAGATATAGAAAAGAAACCAAATACTTATTTAAAAACTTTGTAAGATTGAAGCTTCCGTACCAAAGGCTATTTTAAGTTTTATTTTGCCGTGGAATTCAATCCGATGTTTAAGCCCAAGTCACATATATGGGTAAATGTTGAAGCATCAACTTATAGTTCATCAATTTAAGCCAGCAAATAACTAGTTAGAAATCTTGGTAAAACCGTATACTGCTTACACCGAAAATTCAAATGGCAGGCTATTTATAAAATAGTTATATATAATGTTAATCACTAGGAAACTCTCCGCAAGAGCATCCCTGCCAAGCTAATTTAAAATTTAAAAGTTCCTCTGCGGTTTTCCGCCGTATATCTTTAAGGTTTAGAGAGTGTTTCATGGAAATATTCTATTATGCAAAATAATGTACCCTCAAAGCTTGTCATAAAGATCCTTGTCTCTGATTTACTGAAGTAAAAAACGTGCTCTTTTGAGAGGGTTTTTTTTAAAGATATAAGATGGTTTATAAGTTTGAAACATGGTATTTAGGACTGATATAGCCAGAAAATTAAACAGATTTTGTCGAATATTACATATTATATTTGCATATTATAGTTGTCTGATGGCTGCATATGCTAGGGCGTAAGTTTGATAAACTTACACTTTGGACTACTGACATTTTGAAAAGATCTGATCAGACAATTTAAATTTTGTGCGCCTATATGCGGAAGTAATATTAATTCCCTGCAAAATCTTGAATCGACTGGATGACGTTTAGCGGTGCCTCCAACACTTCCAAAATTTGTCGGAAACATCCAATTATTGCTTTCAAGAGGTCTTGTAGTGCAGTGGTCAGATCCTCAGAAAGTAGATGCCGCGCCGGAGTCTAGCTGTTTCAGACAAGACGTGATTGGGCAGATCTGATCACGTGACAAGATTTATAACTAAAACAAAAGCAACCTAGCTAACATTGCAGACATTTTGATTGTAGATCTGAAAGTTGTTTGGGCTAAGGCTTCTATTCCCGTGGTGAGAAATCAAGAAATTTTACATAAAACAATATCAAAAAAATGAAGTATAAGTGTAAAACGAAGTCCCAATTAGAGAAAGAGAATTCCTAGTACACAAGTGAACTGAGAGAAAAATGTTTATTGACACGATTGATCATAAGCTATGCGAAACATTGAGCGATCCCTACAGGGGAGAAACTTGGAAAAAAGATGGCTACCTTCAACTTCTACTACCAATGTCCTGGACATATGGTGAACAGACAGATAACATTAATGACAGTTCTAATGCAAAGCAGGAGGCTAGTACAAAATTACAACACCCACAACCTAAACAAATGCGTATTAACTTAACTTACTCAGTGTCGCACAAGCGTACGATCGCACGTGTGTTTCTGATAGATCCGCTGCTATTATTGCATCTGCTGTATTAAAAGATATTAGACCGGTAACCACAGAAGAAACTCGTAAAATAATTGAAAGAAGTAAGATAAGAAGATAAAGAAAAATAACGCGAAACACTTTAAAAAGCAAGAAAGTCGAGGATTTTTTACAAGCAATTAATTTCGATGGACGAAACTTTAATACCATCGTTCAGCGTGCAATTGGCAATAAAAATCACAGAACTAGAGTAAGCGAAGTACATATTTTGTTTGCTTCAGAACCTGTATCTAAATACTTTGGACATATTAATGTTCCATGTGGCACAGCAAATGCAATTTTTGAAAATTCGATATGGCTTCTGTAGCAACATTTGGATTTGGCAGTCTTAGTGGCTATTGGATGTGATGAAACAGCTGTTAACAGGAGATTTCATAATGGTGTAAATAAAAAGCTAGAAATGTAGACCATTACAGTGGTTCATTTGTATATTACACGCAAATGAATTACCTTTGCATCATTTAATAAAACATTTAAATAGGGAAACTACTGACCCTTCTGGGTTTTCTTTGCATTATTTAATGAAACATTTAGATGAGGAAACTACCCTAGCCAGAAAACCCTTCTGGGTTTTCTGGCCAAATAGGAAAAGCATTACATTTTGCAAATTTATACCAGTCAGAGAGTTTCAAAAGATTACCACAAAACTTCCCGAAATTAACTTACAAAAGTTGAACACAGACCAAAATTATTTGCATTTGCATTGAGTTTGTCTATCTCGTGCACAAAACCTGGAAAAACGGGTCACTCAAGTTGGTTAACTACTGCGAAGGAAGTTGAGATAACCCACCTCTTTAAAATACCATTTCATTAGACCTGATACATTCATTTTCGAGACACCCTATATATGTATATATTTTGAGACACCCTTTATACATGTAAAGGATAAATCAAGTCATAAATTGAAGTCGAGTTTTTGCGAGGTTTCTTGGAGGAGATCCGAAAGGTATTGCTCGAGAACGGAAAAATAGACAGTCAGAAGCCAGCGGAGTGTACGGTTTATTTTGGTGAATTGTTTTGCTTCTGTGTTGCAATATGTTATTACAAGTTGGTAAAAATTAAACTTATAATATTGTCATTAACATAAATTGTACCATTATATATTTTATACTCATTGATAATTCATATTTGATGGTATAACGTGTGTATATATTTTGATATTGTTATTAACATAATTTGCATAAATATTTCTTCTATTATCATTGATAATTAATATTTGATGGCATAGCGTGTGTATATATTTTGATATTGTTATTAACCTAATTTGCATAAACATTTCTTCTATTTTCATTGATAATTAATATTTGATGGCATAACATGTGTATATATTTTGA
>MU184080.1:135109-146673 GCA_016904865.1 Pissodes strobi | reverse complement strand
TCATTGATAATTAATATTTGATGGCATAACATGTGTATATATTTTGATATTGTTATTAACATAATTTGCATAAATATTTCATCTATTATCATTGATAATTAATATTTGATGGCATAACATGTGTATATATTTTGATATTATTATTAACATAATTTGCATGAATATTTCTTCCATTTTCATGGATAATTCATATATGATGTCATAACATGTGTATATATTTTGAAATTGTTATTAACATAATTTGCATAAATATTTCTTCTATTTTCATGGATAATTCATATTTGATGGTATAACATATGGATATATTTTGATATTGTTATTGACCTAATTTGCACAAATATTATTTCTTTTATTCTCATTGATAATTCATATTTGATGGTGTATATTTAATCAAATCGTTTCATGCTGTGAACGACACTGCTCTACATGAAAACAAAAATGTATTGTATGCTGTCTTTTCGTGTTGGAATTTTGGTTTTAGTATGACTGTGATTGCAAGTAAGAGTTTTTGTGAAATTACTAACATTTTCCTACTCTGACGGGAGAATATCCTAGTTATAAATGTAATGATCATTCTAGAGATATTGGCACTAATCTCAACTTTAGCTGAGTAGCCTCCGTATCCCAGGACCTCAGTACCCTCCAGCGGCATCTGGCTGACTAACACCCCTTTTCGGTAGTGTAGTGGTTATCACATCCGCGTCTGGCACGCGGGAGACTAGGGTTCGATTCCCGACCGGAGAGCTATCTCTTCAGTTTTAAATGTATTGTTATAAGTGTAGAACTACAAAGTATGGTGCGGGAGACAGTAATTTAATTAATTATAATACTAATAGATTATACAGTATAATTCGGTTTAGGAATTTAGATCGAGGGTTTCTCTGCCGTACTCTTTCCCCTCGTGAATTCCAGGCTGGGTCCGGCACGTTTTTCTTTTATAAATTAGGCGTATTAGGAATCTGTGGTTTTATTTACATGACGCACCTTTCCCTCAGGTTTCCCTAATGGTGTTCCGTCGAAGCGCAATCCGAATAATTGAAAATTGTGTAAGATATAATAATAACACAATGTAGGTATTGATTATCTTTTTAATCTATTTTGACGATCATTGGCAAAATAAAGACAAAGCACAACTTATCTCATTCAACTATGTTGAATCGACCCGGGTGGGTTATACTGCAAAGTCATGCACTTGTTAGTGGCAATTGGCCTAAACTAACCCTTCTAAAGTTTATTTGCAGTGTTAACATAATACATTTTAAAGGTTTATGCTCCAACATGGTTTTGAATTAAATTAAGTTCTGAAGTTAAATATGGTCCACAAAATATAGTAAAACCAAAGAATATTCTACTACGATAAGAAAACCCATCACACGTTAAATATTTGAACCACGAAATGGGGCCAAACTCTGAAAAGCCTGGCCCCATCGACGCAAGGTCGCTTGAAATACGGCTGCCGCAAACTCGCTGTTGCCAATTCGCGCCAGAAGATCATCTGTGCGAAAAACAAAGGCAGCGCGGGCGACGCGGCGCGCTGACCGACAAGTGGCATATTATTCGCGTATTGCGAAATATCGGTTGGTCGCCGTAGGGTCGTTAACACCGAGTATTCATTCTTTCGATGTTAACGGTAGAGTACGTATGTACTCGTATGGACTTATAAAAGAGTGGCTATAGAAAAAAAAACAAAAATGTCCGGTCATGTTTGCCAGTACTTTGATTGCAGGTTAAACACCCGTCAAGAAAAAAATCAAAATGTTTAGGTTTCCTTACAAAAACGAGGAATTGTGCAATCGCTGGATAATTAATTCTGGTAATATTTTATGAATAGTTTTATTTGAAATTACATTTACATGCGGAAAGGCTAGTCTAGTGAGTAGGATAATTTGACCCACAACTGTTTATCGATATTTAGGATCGAAATTCTAGGGGTGGCATAATCTAATAAGCATGAATTTTCAAAAGTATAATAGCTAGTTTTTCCCCATGACAAAAACAATGCGTTGTGAAATAAATTTGTCGCTAGTGTCGTAATAGAAAATGTTCTTTCTAAAAGTTGTAGATTTTAAGAGATCTTTGACTTGAGCTTTTATACATCAAAATCTACTTATTATCTGGAGATGGGTAATTTCAGAAAAACACAATTTTAGCTTTAAATAAAAAAAAAATAGTGGAAATTACCAATAATGATAATAATAATAATAATAATAATAATATTAATAATAATAATAATAATAGTAAAAATAATAATAATATTAATAATAATAATAATAATAATAATAATAAATTTAGCCTGATTGGTCCAATACTTTATTTGATATTGTGTAATTATTTATCTGAAAATATATTACATAGGTAGTCGTGTTTTTGCAAAGTAGTCTATTGTTTAAGACTTGTACTTGTACAAGTAACATTGTTAATCGTGATCAAAAATCTAGAATAAAGTCAAACAATATTTTTTACAGGGTGTTACAAACCCGTAAATCAAGCGATTAAACAATTATGTTTTATGTGTAAAAAACTTATGAGGGTAAATTTTGGCAAATGGGACGGAAATGTGCAAGCGGATGTGACATCATAATAATGCGCAGTGATTAGGTTCTTTCTACCGCCAGAATATAGACAACCAATTGCAAATAAGTGGTTGCCTATATTCAGGCGTCACACGGCCTAAGGTGGCATTTTCATGTCGATGTTGTCGATATAGGATATGTTTACAGTGTCTCGAGTACTAGCAGACCCGCTCAATTTTTTTATTAATAGCTTCTTTTGTTTAGAGATATTTATTTAAAACTTAGCACATATATTTTTCTTAAACCGCCATACTTTCTGTATAATTTCGGTCAAAAAATAAAGCGTGAGGAGAAATATATTTTGTTCTCCAATTTTTTTCTGCGTTTATACTTAATTACCGGACTGATGAATTTTTAGGAAACTTAGGTATTTTTATGTCCATTTTCATTTATTTTTTTGTGTAGAGCAGAGATGTTTTTTGAGCGTCTAATTTATTTATATTGAGCATTTGGTCAAAACAAACATTTTTAAATTTTGCAGGTGGCATAGATCTACGAAAAAAAAATTTGATCGAAAAATTAAAAACTTACAAAACAAGTAGGTATGAACATCAAATTTCCAACATCTACAGTGTCTTCATATTTCTGAACATATTTATTTACATTGATTTAAGTAGATAGCTAAGCTGTCAAAATCAAATAAGATCGCCTACTTGAGCTCAGAAGTAAGCGGTTTTCTGAGTTTGCAATTTGTTGTTGTAGTGACCATGATATAATATCGGTGATGGATTCCACTATTGGTTTTAAGTACGGAATATGTACATCTCCATTAAACATTCTCAACTTTGCAAGACTTAATTTTTTTATGTATGATACATCATTGATTTCTGCAAGATTTCCAAAATAGTATATTTACTGTACGAGACGGAAACTATTTAATTATTGTCGTGAGATTGTGTAGTTTTGCCGAGACGTGCAGTGTCGAGACAAACTTAGGTAAACTTGAGACAATAATTACATTTCTGTCAGTACTGTATGCTATTTTATTTTCAACCATATATTTCTAATAAAAATATTATAACATGGCCAGAGCCTAAAGTAGGTTATGAAATAGCGTTTTTACTTTGATGTAATATTAGGTCTGTTCTAGCAGCGATTTCAAACGGTTTCAAACCGTCCGGAGTTTGCGCATAACGATATAAGCGTCGCTTATATGGCTATGCGCAAACTCCGTACAGTTTGGAACCGTTTGAAATCGCTGCTAGAACAAACCTAATGTCAATGTCGCAAATTTTGACAGAAAATTTAATCCATGTGATGGGGGACGGGAAATTGAGGATGGTAATAGTATATTGTGTAACTAGTAAGAAAAGCAAAACATTCCTGGACGACTGTGGTAATTGCAACACAGGAGTCCAGGAATTTGATTTTCCTACGAGTTGCACGTACTAGTTTTTTATCCGATCGGAATTAATTAGAATACCTATTTATAAAAATAGAGCTAAATACTGCTCTAAATAAAAACGGTGTTTTAAACTTAAAAACGTAATATAAAGTTTTGAATCGAGCGACCTTGGAGTTTATTACGTAACTACGGAAACCACAGCTAAATGTTACTTTTGAGAAACGCCAGATCTGACAAATCAGGTGTTTGAATAGAACTAATAGTATATTATTTTATATGGAGGAAAAGTAACTTTTCCTCCAAATAAAATATGCTGTTTTTACTTCAAATGTCGACAAATTAATGCAAAAAGTCTCTTTTTAATAGTAATAATAACTATTATTAAAGATAAGTGGGTTCGTAAGGCGGCTTAGACCGGTGCGGTGTCGGTGAATAGGCTCAGGTTGTTGCTATAGTAATGTAACATAAAGCTGTCAGTGGACACTGTCAACAATAATTATATTTTTAAAATTGCGTCTTCGATTGCGTTTTAATTCCGTATTGATAAGCAGTTATTGAGTAAGTTCGATTAAATAATAACCAATTTGTTCCTAAATTAGTGATTTTTAGAAATGCAGTCACACATTGAGTGATAAATACAAATTTTAGTTTAATAACTCCTGAGTTGTTGACGCGTATTTTGATGTTTGTTTGTATTGTATCTATGTTACTATGATAACACTTTTACCTCCGCCGGCGGAAAAGTGAAAAGTAAAGCTCCGGCGGAGGAAAAACGAAACTTCACTGCCGCCTACACAGTCGAGTAATGACGGATTTACTGACGTTTGAAGAAAAAATGTTTTATTCCAATACAGTTATTGCATCTTGCCAAGCAACGAATACAGTATACTGGAATCATGACTTTGCGGTGAGAAAACGCATCGGAAAGGTGTAGTTTTCATCCAATCGGATAAAAATAATGATTATCCAAGTCTTTGAAAGTGACGGAACTGTCAACATTACATGATATATGGTTGAAAATAAAACATAATAAAAGCGCCAAATCCGTATTAAATAGAAAAGAGATATTGATGATAAAGGCCTGATAGCTCCACCTAATAGAAAAAAATGTGGCAATGACGAAATAAATTTTCATGCATCTATACGAGCTACAGCAAAGTTTTTGAGATACCTGTAGCGTGCATTCTTATCCGGGACCTCCTGTAATTCAAATTTAGATATTAAGCGAGCCTCTTATGGCCCTTGCCATTTAACATGTTTCCTTTCATTTTTAGCATTTTCAGGCGTCTCTTTATATCTATAGATTTAACCTTAGATTTAATCGAAAAATACGAAGTATAGAAAATAGTTATTTGTTTTACTAGGCAGCAAAGTAGTAGATTGACTGCCGCGGCTGATAGTTCATAGCCGAGCGTAGCGAGGCTAGGAATTCAGCTAAGGCAGTCAATCTACTTTGCTGCCGAGTTGAACATATAATTTTTTCTCCGATTGTTTATAATGATATATGTATATTGTATATTTGCAAATTATTACAATTCCCACAATCTTTTTATTTTTCCTGTAGTGATAAATTAAAACAAAATTTGATAGAAATCACAATTGTTGGAACGGTTGGTTGCTATGGAAATGTATATGTCCATAATAATTATAGTTTGACAACTTATCTCAAACGTTTTATTACCATGGAGACTAATCATTTTGCTGCCTAGGCAGGAAAGTACTTACTTTGCTGCCAAGGCAGGAAAATAAATACTTTGCTGATTGATATGTGTCTGCAAAATTAATATTTGCTGTAAATCGGAGAAAAAATTATTTTGTTCTTTTACATACATATTTTATTTATTAGCCAATGTACCCAGAAACAACTTTGACATATTTGAGGAACAGTTTTGCATAGAAAAACACCGTCTTAAAATGACAATTTTTTTTCTGGGAACACTATAAGGCTAGAATTAGGAACATGTTCCTTTTTTTAATAAAAGTATATTTTTTTTTATTTAGCATAGTATATAAACAATTCTTTAATAGAAAGTTTCATATTTATTTAATGCTTGTTTTTAATTTAAAAATATATAATATAGGTACGAGTAGCATGCGCTTTCATATAAATTTTCGCACAAATTCGATTTACAGTAAAGTACGTAATACATTTTGGATACAAACGCTGAAATATGTGAAGATTTATTAAATTTTTTTTTCACTCTACCATACCATTTATGTCGGTTGCCAAATTAAGTTTTCTACCTTGTTTTTTCATAAGCTATCTGCTAGTATTGTATTATTTAAATAGAAATAAAAATTTCTCGGAAAAGTCGGTAAGGTCAAATCAACAGATAAGAGATAGAAAAAACAAAACTGAAAACCGTTTGGATCTATTCCAAGCCGTTTATAATTTATACCCAGTTAAAATTTTGAAAATGGTAATCCAAAAAACAATAATATACAGGACATGGAATTTGTGGCAGAATTTACAAACGTATAGGTACTGTATATTTCAAACGCTAGCGAATAACTGCAAATCAAATGTGTATATTTGCAATTGTGTATTATGTCAGATGTTGATATAGGTGTTTCTCAGGTTTTATTTCAGAAATTGGGGCATAGATATTTAAATTGCTTTGTTTAAACATAAAACATGCTCATTAATATGTTTTTACATTTTTAATCTAAGTAGATTAAAATAAGATTTTCACTAAGCTTATAGAGTATCTATTAACTTTTGAATTTTTAATTTGCTCCAAATAAGTGGTATAAAAAAAATAGTCAGAACTTCCCTTGCTAAAAATTAGTATTAGTGATACATAATATGTAGATAAAAACCATTTAAATAAAAATCTTTCACAATTTCTTCTTTTTACGCCTACCTATTTCTCTACTTACTTTAATTTCATTAATTATTATTGAGAACATAATTGAAAAAATGCCGATTTTTGAACTTAAGACATACGGCAACGCATGCGCAAAATTAACCCATCTCTTCCCATCTATCAAATATTTATTTTACCCTGTAATGTTATATTGCCATTGCATCTTTGTCTAAAATGATACAGAATCTACTGATACAGAATACGAATTAAACAAAGACAATTTACGTATACATCACTGCAAACACTTTGGAACACAATTAATTTTATTAATTTGGTTGTATCTAAAAGAATACAAAATGCTCTGGGACTTGATCCCGAATCCAGGTTCACTGACGCATTTGCATTTAAATGGGATATCTATTTTTACACTTTGCCACAGTCCCCTCTTGTTTCTTGGACTCTAAACAAAATTATTAATGATAAAACGATTGTCGTTCTTCTGGTACCCAATTCTCCTAAGAAATACAATTATCCTACACTGCACATACCCAAAATCCATTTTCATGGAAACTATTTGTTAACCAGGTGGACCTTAACCGATAAATCAAGGTAATATAAGTAATACTGGCAACGTGGCGCATGAATTGCACGAATCGTCATAGGGTTACCGCCGCGAAATAAAATATTCTGAGCGCATTGATGTCTCCAAGCCGTTTCACGTGCGCCCATAAGGATAGGTCTTCTATCCGTAGTAGAATATTCTTTGGTAAAACTAATCCAGCGGTCACGATATATGTCATTTGAGAGATCTTGTTAACACGATAATTCAAGTTAATGGACATTTTGCTCATCTAGAGAATATTTTGTTAGCAATGCTTGCTGATTCGCGTGTTAACATCCGAGAGTTGGGAATACAGCGGATTTTAAAATCTAGATTAATTTTAAAACCAATGAATACTATGAGCTAATAAACTGGCAATCAGTTGTGGTTACTGAGCCACCAATCACTAAGAAATTTTATAGAGACGAACTTAAGGAAATGATTGCTAATGTTCCAGACCAAATGTCACATTTGAATGTCCCTTGTCATTCACAGGCTGTAGAGAGATGTGTGAAATTAGTTACAGAAGCCTCATTATCTGTTTGTGGACAAGAGGCAAGAGATGGATTTATGAGAAAATTTTGGCAAAATTTAAGACTAAATCTGGCTTCTGATTTGAAGAGCCAGAACAGATCAGGAGGGATGGTGGGTGGAACTGATCATGGAGCCACCTCCACCTGGTGAGTTCTGGGTTGTTTTATATTTAAGCAAGCAAAAAGATGCATAAATCCTAACTTTTTATAGTTTCATTTATTCAGAAACAAGTCATAAATTTGAAGAGCATGGGACACCGGAAAACATAATCGCAAACTCATTTTTCTCACAGGAAATTGACCCTAAAAGTTTTCACATACAGGAAAAATCAAATTTGAAAAAAGTTGCGCCATTTTCGCCCCACCCTAGTTTGGTAATATATTGAGAACAATAATTAATTTCGCATACACGGCGCTACATATAAAATATGCCCAGAACCTAAAAATGAGATGTAATTATAAAAAATCATTTTATTTTTTTCCTGGGCTTATTTAAAAACGGATTTCAAATCTAATTGCAATTTTGCATTGCCACTTTTTCCGCTCTATCCAATGATGATATCCAATTTCAAATCCGACGTTTCGTCTTCAAGGGAACATTATCAACTCTCTTTTTTTAAATACGAACTTTAATTTTCTTTACCGTTTTTCAAATGGTATTGGCGTTATTAATATGAGTATGTGTTTTTATTATTTTTTTAATTTTTGTTATTTTTTTATTATTTTTATTCCAAATATTTTCCTTTGGCGTAATTTTAAATAATTTAAGGTAGGTACTTTTGAAATTTTCATGTTCTATAAAAATATTTTATTTCGTATTTTATTAAGTGGAAAATTGGAGCCCGTATTAAAAATGAAAAATAATAAAATTATTTTTTAAGACTTAAAGAAGTTGCTTAGCGCATTTTATTTATAAGCAAAATTCCTATAGGTGTTTTTCCATCAAAGTTCCTATACTATCACGTAGTATGATTATAAATTGTTGATGTTCTCTATTAAATAAATATTTTAATTGGTTAAAAGTGAGAATATTTTATCTTTGCAGTAAGCAACTTGTTTGAGTATTAGTTCATTGCCATATTCTCATAGGAAATAAGTTTTACTATTTTTTATTTTCAATACGCGCCAATTTGCCACTTAATACAAAAAATGAAATAAAATATTTTTATAGAATATAAAAATTACAAAAGTACTTACCTTAAATTATTTAGAATTACGCTAAAGCAAAATATATGATTAAAAAAATAAAAATTAAAATTAAAAAAAATAAAAACACACAGTCATAATATTAATATCGCCAATACCATCTGAAAAACGATAAAAAAGTTCGTATTTTAAAAAAGAAAGTTAATGATCCCTTGAAGATGAAAAGTTGGATTTCAAACTGGATACCACCATTAGATAGAGCGGAAAAAGTGGCAATGGAAAAGTGCAATTCAATTTGAAATCCGTTTTTAAATAAGCCCAGGGAAAAAATAAAAGGAATTTTCAAAATATCGTTTTTTCCGGATATCTCCGGAAATACTCGGAATTTTAAAAGGCATATTGTTAGTCACCTAAATGCGCAATTTTGCCTTAATTTGACCTACACTGTTTCTCTTCCGGTTTTCGAGTTCCCCGTACATAGACACGAATTCGAGCCACCCTGTAACTAATGCTGCTTATACCCCTCCACTATTCAGGTTATAAGTAAAACTAGGGTGTTTCATGACCGTTACTGATACTATTGAACACAGATAGCATTATTATGTAAGTGGATGTTATTCATGTTGAGGCATGACGTATAGATACATATTTTTTAACCTCTTATGCTATGGCGTAAATATGAGAAGGAAATATATTATTGTATGTATAAACTTTGAAACCCATTATATCTACAGTAATTTAGCAACTTTTTTATTTACATAAAGCTCTTTTCCACATGTATGCAAAATTAGTCACAATTAAGCGCAGTTAAAAACGTTATCCTCTCACGCATATAAAATGGAAATTTGGCTCATAAAAAGAGGGAGCGTTAATATTGTCAACTAGCATTCCCAGTAATATAAAATAACACAGCGGAAAGTTTGGTATTTCGCCATTAGCCGTAAGTATAAAACATTGTTATCTAAAGTATAAACTGTAATGATTAAGCTTGTTAACACTTCTAAACAACACTTAAGTTGGAGGTCAAAGTTTGGTATAAAAACTGCGCAGGAACCTACACCGCCATATTTTGGTATTTAGTGCAAACTGCCGAAAAGGAAACGCCCCTTTGATAGGCAGCTACTCTTAAAAAGTGAACACTAAAAGTAAGAACGCCGTAAGGCAAAGTGCTGATTAAATTATTAACGTATTAAAAGTAAACTTAACCTATGACGCAGTTCTAGTCATCTCCTCCTCTGCTGTTTTAAAAATATTTTCTGTGACACCCATTATATTATCAAGTTCCCAAATGATTTATTTGATAATATATTCTCCATGATTTAAATTAGTTTGTTTAATCCTTATCAATTCCTTAAAAGTAGAATTATATGTGATGCCCATATTTTTGTGGGAGAACTTTTTTTTTTAGTGTTTATAGCGGAAAAAATAATCTGAAAAGCCCCACATAAAAATAAAATGATTCCTCTTGTTTAAGCAATGCTACTCAAAACTTAATATACATTTTAATAAACCCGCTTTTTTTTAAATTCAGAACAAAATTAAATTTTACTTTTTGTATTGGAAACTGGCAAATTTATGTATAGGTAGTAAATTCTGTATTAATATTTTTGAACCCTCAGATACTAGAAAGTAGATTCCTAATTAGCATTTCGTAATATTTGAAAATATTATCGTTTAGGTGAACTTAAATAAAACTGAGTGTATAGTTTTTAATGCATCCTTGATATAAAAAAAGTACCTACTTATTGCAGTTCCATTAAATGCTCTAGCATTGTTAAATTTTTAGAATTATCACCTATTTTTATAATATACTTTATTTACTGCATTTATTATCGCACACTATTAATTAGCAAAATGTTTAATGACACATTGAAATTAAAAATTAAAACCCAATATAAAATTAAGGACATTTTCTGTTAAATTCTGCATATTTTTTGTATAATATATCTTGTGACAAAGTTTAATGGTTTTCTAAATATTGCAGGTTCGAATTGCGACATACTATGATAATTTCGATAATTGATTACCTATTCAGATACCTCCTGCCACCTGGAGGTAAAGGTTTATTGTGCAAATCTCATGGTATCGATATTTCAAATCTGATTTGCTAAATTATCTTTTTCTTTTGTTAATATTTTACAAAAAGAGCTATTCGATTGTGGAAAGGTTGAATACGATTAGGCTTTATTTCAAGAATGATAACACTACAAGATCACATGAGCAATTTAGAAAGATATTCAGAATGGTCAGAGAGTACCACCTGTATCAACTACAATTATTTAATACGAGGAAGTTATTGCAAGAAAATAGAAGCCCTAGTAAATAAGAAAAGAACAAAACAAAGAAACGAAGAAACGAATCTTATCATATTGATTTATTTCAAGAAATTTTATCAGAGGCTGTGTTAGAGTTATAAGGTAGGGACCACGAAACAAGAAAGATAGTTCAAAAGACTTTAAATCAATACGAATACCATGAATTTAAAACCGGACCATGTAACGCTTTTTCTTGGGAGTGAATAATTTCAAATTGAGAAAAATTTAAAATTCGAGAATTTAA
>MU184080.1:79124-98376 GCA_016904865.1 Pissodes strobi | reverse complement strand
ACTTTTAAGTTTATCACAAATTGCTAAGGCACTTTCACTACTTTTTGGAACTCCCCAAGAACTATCCCTTCACTAGAAGTTTTGATACTTCATAAATTCGACTCTCTCTATACTTTTTAGTAGCCCCCGAATGCCGTATACCTATGCATACGTTCACCCAGGTTAGGTAAGGACCTGACAACCTTATACCTGTGTATAAGTGTTCTCAGTCATGGGGGTTGTGGGATAGAACAACTAGAAGTGGACGTACCTGTGTACTGCCCAGCAACTAATTGAGCGGTTTGAGAGACCCGAAAGTCTAATTAACTCGGCGTTTGCCGGCGTATTTATATGTTACAAAATGCTGACGGCTGCATCATGAAGGATTAAAGTCGCTCCCGTCGACCGATCAAATTGTTTATAATTAACAGTGAATGTTTATATAACATTTTTCAAGTTCAAGTTCAAACTTGCGACAGGGTGATATTTAATGAATGATTTTAACTAGTTCACAATATCCTTGCAGCAGAATTAAATTCATGACTCTTAAACCCTGTGCACTATATATCCTTTTGATAAACTATTAATTGGTATGCAATATATTTGCCTAACAGTTTGTATCAAAATTAAAATTACAAATAAAAATAAGCATTATTAATACAAACCTTAACGGATTTCTGTTTGTCATTATAACCCTTACAGCTGTGGTTGAAGAGTTTTATTGAAGTTTCATTGTTATTGGTTATTGGGTTGCTTTTCCCTCTTTTTGCAGTTTTTAGTAGATTTCTAATATTTCTGAATATACTTTACCAAGTAAGTGTATCGTGAGACTAAATACAGCATGTGAATCACAAATTCAACAGGGTGCTGGTAAATTACTTTACAGTTGGGAACAAAAAGAATGTGAGAACCGTTCAACAATAACTTAATGTTGCATGTTTTTAGCCATTTAAATTGTCTACGTTTATGTTGCACTGATATAAACTTAATGATGAAGTTTCCTGTATATTGAAAATGATTAATTTTTATTGCAAAGTATAGAGCAGTGAAAAAGAATCGATAAGTATTTTTTTATTTTCACTAAAGATGATTACTACGATAGCTATGCCAGTTTTTAGTTTTGTATATATAGATATAATAAGCAGGGTGCGAAGCAATAATTGATGTGTATTGTAACGTCATAAGCACATTTCACAGCGCACGTTGTATCTGCCTTATTTTTCGACTTATGGAGAAAAGAAAAAACACGTGTTCACTTATTTTTCGTAGGCTACCGAAATAAGCAATAAAAATGTTTAATGAAACTTCCTCATTTTTGTATTTCAAAAAAGGATACTAAGGATTTGCTTACTGTAAATTTCGTATTAATCTATCTACCAAAACATTTCCACTCTTAACATGTATTTTTATTATGAATTGTACATAAAGATTCATACTGATAAGTTCAAAAAGGTTTCCAACATTCATGGGTATCATACGCATCTCACTGCAGACATTTACATCTTCAACAATAAGTTTATAATATGAAAAAAATCCCTCAATGCCCTTAGTAGCTATATATTTTTATAGTTCACCTCAATATTATTGGCACATAATGCCTAAGATCCGAAATGTTCCGACATAACCATAACGCTCGGGACGTTATGAGGGGGGATTATGTATGAATCCATAACGCCCTCTCAAACCATTTTCTTATAAACGCCAAACTAGTCAATTTTTAAATGAAAATTTTACGTTTTATTTTGTGTGAAGTGAAAATAAAATTTTGTATGCCCCACTGACGTTTATTATTGCAGCAGTGCAGTGGCTTGAACAGTGGCACCAATGCATCTCGTCGCTCCTATAGGTCAGCTCAAGGCTACTACAATTTCCTTATATTTAGACGAAATGTTGATGTGTTTATATCAAAGATATATGAAAAATTAGACAGATTTTTGACTAAATATGAAAACGCAAACATCGTTCCCCTTCTTCTTTCCCTTCTTATAAAAGAGTATGCAAGCCGTACTATTAATAATTACCGGTACTGCGGCGCTGTTGCCGATGATATATAAGGGTATGTCTGTATCGTGGAAAATCGGAAAGCTTGTTTTTAATAACGTGGCAGAAAAAAAATACATTTATTAGAAATTGAATCATGTCAAAATATAAATTTTTCGCTTTAAAGTATACCGTGTATAGTATAATACTAATATATAAACATTTAAAATTCAAAACTTGAATCAAAATGGACACTTTATGTAAACTTGGTTTTATATCACTACTTCGCCACTTCACACTCTCTCTGGCTCGCACGTCGAAACGGCGCGTAGCCAGCACTCGTCTAGAAGCAACTGGCCGCCATGTTCCCAAAAATAGAGGATGCATTCATTTGATCCCAAATATTACATTCCATGTGTAAATAAATAAACTCATAGTCTCTGCGAACATTATTTTAGAAAAGTAAGTGCCTATTTCAACTATTTCTTGTTTGCTATTACATGTTTAAAGTGTCTTTATCAGAATTATTATTTGCAAAACGTTATGGAAAATTAATTAATGCGATATATGTGAGGGAGCAGAAAAATTGGTGATCCTTAACAATAATCATATCAAAATTATTTAACAGAATTATTTAATAAAATAAGAGGAACCAATTTCCAGTTGATTTACCATAGAAAAAAAATTTAGAATATTAATTTTCTTTCAAAATATTAATATTTCAATATGGAACAATTTTTCGACGCGTAGGAAACTATCGACCTTGCTCGTTTACTATTGGTCGTATCTATAGGTATACAGTCGCTCTTCACTCTCACTGGTCGGCGGGCGTGACTGACATTCCGCCGCCGTCCGTTTGTCAACATTTCCTGTTCTGAGATTTCGCTTTGTTTCTTTTTGTTTGTTTATGTATTGCTATTTGCCTTTATTATCGAAATTAATTCTGGAGGATGTTTTCGCCCATATTTTGGGTTACTTGGAGTTAGTTTTAGTCGGTTGCACCCTCGAAGCGAGGGATCCTCTATTCTCAATACAAATATGTTTCAGGTAAAAAAGAAACCCAAAAAAAAAATCCGCATTTTTTCCATTAGAAAACTGATATAGAATACATAATTTCTTGATATTTTTAAGATTTTTTTATTTTTGGTAGTGCTATTGTTAACTGGACTCTAAAAATACTTTAGATTTGTTCATAAAACAACAAATATTTTTAACAAAAATATAAAATATGTGTGCAACACACTCATTATAAATACCATAAAGAACTTGCCAAGTGGCGTATATGACTGTTTAGGCGATCACTTTTTTGAAGAATGGTGCATCGATGGCCACTACCATGAATTATTAAAATTCTTCTTGAGACAATAATACTTCAAGATAATCATTCATTATGAGATAACCCAAAGAATCCAGGCAGTGCATCAAAACAGAATACCAAGTATGAACACCAAATTCATTTTGAATGAATGAAAATTGTTTTTCCTTACTTTTTTATATAATTAGTATTGTTCCCAAGTAGATGGCTACTGGCTAGCAACAGTCAATCTGAAATCAATCCTCTAATCAAATATCAATTAAACGGAAAATGGGTTTTATCCCGAATTGTAACTTAAAATTTATTTTTTAGTTAGGTGTATATTTCAATATTAATAGATTATTTTCTATGTCTAGTCAAGAGGCTTATTTCAATGTTACCTGTCTTTAAACAGATGTCCCCTAAAATATTACGCCTATGGTGCTCTGCCGGGAGAAACACGAAACCTTGAAACCTGAATGACGTCCTGTTGCTGATTATGGATGCATCTTCTGATATAAATAAGGGCAAGTTATAATATTTCGGCTTTAAATATTATAAATATAATGCCGTACTTAACAATTAAAAACTACAATAATGTGTATTATATCTTATTGCAGAAATATGCTCCGCATTACGGAAATAAATAAGCACCTGTCAAAGTCAACACAAGCAGAAAGAACGCCGGTAATCGAAGGGAATAATAAATATTTTTTAGTATTCTGGAACATGAAAGACTAGTTTCTGCTACATTTTAAGTATACTATTACTTAATATTTTTTTGATTTATTTATAGATACGAAATCTAAGTTAATGTTTTTGATGTGTAAACAACTTACGCGGCGGTATGAGGGTAAATCTCAGCAAATGGAATGGAAATGCGGAGACGGAAATGTGTTAACCGAAGTGACATCATAACCCATGTGCATTGAGGAGCAAGCTAATCCAGGACCGCCGCGCGCCGCGAAGGACGGCCGCGATTGCAATGACTCAAGTGGCTCTTCTAAAAAGCTAGCCGCTAGGGCGGTGTTACGCCCGGTCCTACGTGAGCGATTTGCAGCGAACGCGAACGCGAATCAGTAGCGATGCCGTGCGACTATATTAACTTTTCGTACGGCATCGCTAGCGCTTCGCGTTCGCGTCGACTGTAAATCGCTCACCTAGGACTTGGCGTTAGACTTTCATGTTCATGATCTTGATACAGCGCATATTATGTTTACAGATCAGTGTCTCGGGTAAAATTGAGCAAGTATGCTAGACTTGCTCAATTTTTTTTCGTTACGCACTGGACTTGCAATTTCCACATTCAAACTCCACTAGAAGAAATAATACGTATCGACAAATATTTTATACCAAGTTGAAGATAAAAGTAAGCTTGTTTAAATGTTTAGTATTTGAATTTTGTATAGATTTTTATCAAAAATAATAATATTGTTATAGAAAAATAATTTATTCTTGTAGGGATTCTTGATAAAGCACTGTAGGTGTATGTAGAAACACATAAGAGGTTTTTGTAAAGAACAATAAGTATTTTTGATGTGTAAACATCTTACGCCGCGGTATGAGGGTAAATCTCGGCAAATGGGACCGAAATGTGCATGCGGATGGGGACGGAAATGTGTAAACGGCTGTGACATCGTAACCATGCTCAGTGATTTTATGAGAGCTGCTCAAATATTTGTTCATGTCGATATAGGATATGTGTACACATCAGTGTCTCGCTCGAGTACTAGTAGACTCGCTTATTTTTTATTTGATATTGGGCATGCCTTGGGTGAGTTTTGGTTAGTTTTTGTTCGTTGCGTCCCTGTCGCGAGCGAAGGGCTATGAGTGATGTGTAATATTAGATATTCTAATGCAAATGTAAACATTAAACAATGGTATCTGTGACGGGAATGTGTTTTGCAGGCTGTCTGTAACCGTTAGTGTAAAACGTGTTCTTTCTAATGCCAGAATATAGGCAACCAATTCCAAATAAGTGGTTGCCTATATTCAGGCGTCACGCGGCCTAAGGTGGCATTAGATTTTCATGTCGATGATGTCGATATAGGATATGTTTACACATCAGTGTCTCGAGTACTAGCAGACTCGCTCAGTTTTTTTTAGTAAACATCATATACATAAATAATGGTAGAATTTTAGTTCTTGAGTTTCTACATACCTACTAAAATTAAATTGAAATATGCTCAAATCAGAGAAGTTTCAATGTTATCCACATTACAATAATGAACCCAGTGATTAACCAGCAAATACCATGGTATGATTGGCTACAAACACAAACAAAATATTTTTGAACAACAGCTTACAAAACTCCACAACATAGTTTTAGGTTATGTTATTTTAATCTACCTGTCAAATGAATGACTAATACTTTATGGCTGATTCTGTAACGCTGAGCAAATACATCAAATTGGTATATAGCTAAACCACAGGTGAAAACGGCCTTTCAAATAATAATAATTACAGTTCCAAAACAACTAGTACCACACTATTAATAAGTCTTCAGTCAAGAATGTTTATAAATATGTCATACTGACATATCGAAACGCTAATTAAATTTAACGAGTTTTTGAAGTGACTAACCGCAGTTCAAAGTCTTGGCCTTAACTACATTTTATTTTAACCGTAAGTAGCGAATTAGGCGGCCGAAAAGTCGTATCTAAAACATGAAGGTGTGCAAGACATAGTTTTGAAAAAATATGTGTCTTGTGAGGAGGGATCTATTCGATGTATATCTGGATGTCTCCATTAAATTCTCGATTGCATAAAAGTATAATAAAAAACTTTTTATGTGTAACTCGCGACTGTGAAGTAATTTTGTTTATTAATTTTTAAAGTTTTTTGATAATATGAAAGCTTAATGTTTCTAATTTGTAACGACATATGTCGAAATTTAATTTTTTTAAGTCAAAATGCATGGAAAATGCCGTGAAAACTTCAGTATCCAAGGAACTTTTTAACTGTTAAATATAGATGTATGGTTAATCGATAAAAAACGTGCCCGAAAGATTGAAAAATTTTTTGGAAAAAATATCTTGTCTAGCGATAAAGGTAGATATACGTTTTATTATTTGAAGTATTCTAGCAGCAGGCTAGCAAGGCCTGGCTATAATAAGGATTACCAGAAATAAGGCATAAAAGTTATTTAAGTATTACACGTTTAAAATATCTTGTTTTAGACAAAAATGCTTTATTCATGAATTTTTGGATCATCTATTTATATATATATAGGGTGCATCAATTTTCACTAATGATAAAATGCATGTATACAAAATCATTTGTATATTCTTAAACCGTTTTAAAAAATTATTTTGAAAATAATAAGGGCTTCTTCGTTGTAAAAAAGGTTTTTAAATTTTTAATTTGATGATCCAAATTTTGTTTTTTTTGCAAGTTAATTGGACGCGTTGATTAAAAATATAGAAGCATCAGTGCAGCTGTTGTTCAAAAACACTTGCTTATATTCTGACTGTCCCCAGGTACCATCAGAGCCATATTTATAAATTAAAACCGAATTATAAATTTGATCTGCTGATTAAGTATTTATAATCTCTTTTTGTATTAACGTCAGTCTTGCACCAGTATGACGTGGTCCGCCGCGCGCCGCCGCACCGCCATTTAAATAAGCGCCGACTCTCGAATATTTGCCATCGTTCAATATTTATCAAATCGTGGATACAATCGATCGAATAGTAATAGAACGCACGGATACAGATATATTTGTACTATCTTTATATTTTCCCCAGATTATCTCCTAAGGAATTATGGTTTCATAAATTTGATACGAATATACCTACCAATTCACCACATTATTCGAGAATTAACTACAGAAAACTCATTGGAAGCCTAAAAAATCGCTCTTTTAGGTAATTTACTATTGAGTATTTATGCTTTAACTAGATGTGACACGGTTAGTTTCTTATTTAAAACAGGAAAAATCAGCGCCTTAAAAGTGTGTTTACAGTATATGAATGATGAAGACCTAAAATCACTATTCCAGGGATCGATAACTTTGAGCATTTTTAAAAAGAAGAAATGACGGGTATAAACCTAAAAAATCCAATGTGTTTGACAAGGAAAATGTGAATAAGTTCCTATTTGAAGCCCCCGATGATATTTATTTAATGGTGAAGGTTATAATGATAATGGGAATTCCTGGAGCATGCCGTTCTAATGAACTCTAGTAATGAAAATGGACAATGTTGAATTAAGAAATGAAGTTATAATTATTACTATTCCTGATTTCAAAAATGGAATGGCACGTAAATTTACAGTGACTAAAAGTGACGATGAGAAGGTTTGTTATTTCAAAATAGTTCAAAATTACATTAATATAAGATCTCATATGACGAATTTTAATCCTCGCTTCTTCATGCGGTATCAAAATGGAAACTGCTTAAATCAGCCTGTCGGGAAAAACAAGGGTAAATATTTATTTTGAGCACTTTTCGAATTTTGCAAAAAAATTTTATGTGACGTGTAGAAGACAGTATTAGAAGTGTTTTGTGACACGTTACATATTGCGCAAAACACTTTTGACGCCAAAAATTGAAAAGTAAAAATCATAAATGAGGCCATTTAGTAATACATTTAAACTCAAACTCTCCCAATTTGACGTTAATGATGAAAATTTACTTGCAATGTTGTCACACTTGACAAACATTCTTGATTTTCAAGTAGGTAAATGTCCCAGGGCAGGTGCATGGAATATTAATTATTGAAATTACTTACATGGAAATGGATGAAGCACTAATGAGTAAAGCGCCGCTGCATTTTTCCAAAAAACGTGGAATCGCTTTGTATAGTCCCCGATTATATTTACTTTTCTCAATTTTCGCCTGGTCAATTTCTATAATTTTTCCTTCGACCCCAATGATCTTACTGTGTCTTCATTACCCAAACTAAGCAAAACCAACCCAAACTAATTTAATCTAACCAAAACTAACCCAGACTAACCCTAATTAAGCAAAGTAAAGAGACAAGCGCTCGTAGCGTGTTTTCACTACCTTATACTAAGCAAAACCAACCCAGACTAACCAAAACTAACCCAGACTAACCCTAATTAAACAAAGTTATTACCCGAACGAAGCAAAACCAACCGAAACTAACCAAAACTAACCCAAACTAACCCAAACTAACCAAAACTAACCCAGACTAACCCTAATTAAGCAACGTAAAAAGACACGCGCCCTACGCGCGCTTGTCTCTTCACTAACCCAAGATAAGCAAAATCAACCCAAACTAACCCTAATTAAGCAAAGTAAAGAGGCAAGCGCGCTACGCGTGCTTATCTCTTCACTAACCCAAGCTAAGCAAAACCAACCCAAACGAACCAAAACTAACCCAAATTAACCAAAACTAAGCCAAACTAACCCAGACTAACCCTAATTTATCAAAATAAAGAGTCTAACCCAAACTAAGCAAAACCACCCCAGACTAACCCTAATTAATGAAGAAGAGACAAGCGCACTACGCGGGCTTGTCTTAGGTATCCCAGATTAAGCAAAAATAATCGAAAGTAACTTTAATTAACCAAACAAGAGCATTGAGACGAGCACGCTATGCGCTTGACCAACCCCGCCTAACACAAAACCATAATTATCCCAAATTAACAAAACGAGCGCGCTACGCGTGGTACTTTCTTAACTAATCCAAATATACCAAACAAGGGCGCATTTGTCTCTCTCTCTCTCTTTTGGTCGTTAAATAGCGAGCGTCTTGCGTAACTCAAAATAGCGAATTATTATTATTATTTATTATTTTAATAAATACAAAGTACTTATGAATCACCATGTATAAAGTGTTGGTTGAATGTATCCAACAAGATACCGTATTTTAGAACCGAACAGAAATTACACTTGGCAACACCTATTCGTAGAATGACAGCTGGCTGAGCCGTGCTAAGCTAAATAGATGATAGATCACATAATTTAAGAAATCGAAATGCTGAAAGCTGATTTAACATAACTGCATTTTGTAAACTTTGTTATTTTTTTCTGATAAGTAGAAACATTTGCGCAGCATTTAATGTATGGGAGATGGTAAGAGAAGTAACGTAGAATATGTCAGTATTTTTATTTTTGTGGTAGCCAATAAGTGCGCAAAGTAAATATTGACCAAAACACGATTTCATCAATTCCAGCTAAAATTGCTAAATTTCTGAAATTTCTGAACTTATATATATTTCACTTAATATTACTCCATTTTTATAAATCATTGTTAGCTTGACGTTGTTGATGAAATAAAAAATTTAAGGTATCTCCTATGTTTGTAGTTTAAATTTAATGAATACAGGGTGGCTTAAATTTTTACCATCCAAGGGTGCATGGTAAGTTGACTTACAACCCGTCATCAAGGGCAATACTTTTTTGGTAATTCTCACGTACATCGTTTAAAACAGTGTCAAAATGGGATGTTTACAATACAGGGAGAGGAAAAAATAAATTAGACGCCAATCTACTACACTGATGTAAATCTGATTTAAGAAATTTACCACCTACTGAGGACGCATTTTATCTGCATATTTTAAGAGATGCCTACCAAATAATTGTCTGGAAAAGACATTAGTAAATACCGAAGTTCCAAATCCAACAAATTTTGGTTGGCATTTCAAAGATGATGTACTAATTCCTGTATTAATGACCATAGGTATTCGCCCAAATATAAAATTTAAAAATGTGTGCTGCAAGTATAAATTTCAGAATGTATTGGAAACTGTAGTTGTTTAAAATCAGGAGTAGACTGCAGAATAAGTTGTTCTTGTGAAGGCGAATATTCTTCTAATCAATCTTGATATTTTTTTTACCGTTTACTTTTTTTTTTGTCAAGGTGTAAAAATGCTCCCTTATGCACACCCTAGTGTGGGGCTGTCCTATAAAAGGCATACCCACTAAAAATTCACCTTCTCTCATGATGCTAGTAACTCCACGTCACTTTTGCATCGTTCTTCTTTGGCGTGATGGCCTTCTTACTGTTTACTAAGTTTTGCTTTCCCTAGAGGTTGATTAGTTATTAGAAACTAGCAACTAAAAATGGTGGTTAGTTTATTAGAAAAATAAAATACTCTTTTTTTAAAAAAAGTCACCAGCGAAGTATGTAATAAAAGTAGGTAGATAGCCTTTTTTCCATTTGCCTTTTTTAACATGATGACAAACAAATGGATGTCCTATGCTACCTAAACACAAAAACACAAAACTTATTATATTAAATAATTATTATTTTTATAATATTCACCACCTTCCACCTGCATATTTACTTTTTCGCGACCATAGGTCTATAGAAAAAGTATAGTAGTGGACTAAAAATTCGTATTTTTCTTTAAATCTGGACCAATTATGACCTTTTGAGTCGGAAAGACATAAAATTAAAAAAAAATGGTTGTGACTATGTGTGTATATCGACATCATCGACATGAAAATCTAATGTCTCCTTAGGCCGCGTGACGCCTGAATATAGGCAACCACTTATTTGGAATTGGTTGCCTATATTCTGGCGTTAGAAAGAACACGTTTTACACTAACGGTTACAGACAGCCTGCAAAACACATTCCCGTCACAGATACCATTGTTTAATGTTTACATTTGCATTAGAATATCTAATATTACACATCACTCATAGCCCTTCGTTCACGACAGGGGCGCAACGAACAAAAACTAACCAAAACTAACCCAAGGCATGCCCAATATCAAGAATAAAAAATAAGCGAGTCTACTAGTACTCGAACGAGACACTGATGTGTACACATATCCTATATCGACATGAGCAAATATTTGAGCAGCTCTCATAAAATCAGTGAGCATGGTTACGATGTCACAGCCGTTTACACATTTCTGTCCCCATCCACATGCACATTTCCGTCCTATTTGCCGAGATTTACCCTCATACCGCGGTGTAAGATGTTTACACATCAAAAATTCTTATTGTTTTTTACAAAAACCTCTTATGTGTTTCTATCTACACCTGCAGTGCTTTATCAAGAATCCCTACAAGAATAAATTATTTTTCTATAACAATATTATTATTTTTGATAAAAATCTATACAAAATTCAAATACTAAACCTTTAAACAAGCTTACTTTTATCTTCAACTTGGTATAAAATATTTGTCGATACGTATTATTTCTTCTAGTGCAGTTTGAATGTGGAAATTGCAAGTCCAATGCGTAACGAAAAAAAATTGAGCAAGTCTGCTACTACCCGAGACACTGATGTGTAAACATAATATGCGCTATATCAAGATCATGAACATGAAAGTCTAATACCACCCTAGCGGCTAGCCTTCTAGAAGCGCCACTTGAGTCATTGCAATCGCGGCCGTCCTTCGCGGCGGTCCTGGATTAGCTTGCTCCTCAATGCGCATGGGTTATGATGTCACATCGGTTAACACATTTCCGTTTCCGCATTTCCATTCCATTTGCCGAGATTTACCCTCATACCGCCGCGTAAGATGTTTAAACATCAAAAACATTAACTTAGATTTCGTATCTATAAATAAATCCAAAAAATATTAAGTAATAGTGTACTTAAAATGTAGCAGAAACTAGTCTTTCATATTCCAGAATACTAAAATAGTTATTTTTGTTACAAGTACCTAAAATGGAGTTTTTCAGGACGAATCATTGCTGGGAATAGCAGATGAGACCTGAAAAACTTCATTTAGGTACGTGTGACAAACCCTATTTTTTGTCATACGCTCCCAAAATTAAATTTTTATTTATACGCTTTTTGCAATTCTTCAGAACGCCTAAATTTGCAAATTTATCATAATTTTTGAAATCATAATGTACGACAAAGTTAGCTTAGAATTTGATATCGGAGCAACTATTTGACAATTTTGTCAGGTCATTCGAAATTTGACATTTAGACATATTCAGGAATTTTGGAATAGTCCGTAAAGGTTGCCATGACGACTTTTAGGGACTAGGCCTAAAAAGTAGCATTTTACGGACTCAAATGAGTCCGTAAAATAGCTATTTTTGGGAGCGTATGACAATAAACAGCAATGATTCGTCCTGAAAAACTCCATTTTAGGTACTTGTAACAAAAATAACTATATTATTCCCTTCGATTACCGGCTTTTTTTCTGCTTGTGTTGACTTTGACAGGTGCTTATTTATTTCCGTAATGCGGAGCATATTTCTGCAATAAGATATAATACACATTATTGTAGTTTTTAATTGTTCAGTACGGCATTATATTTACTATATTTAAAGCCGAAATATTATAACTTGCCCTTATTTATATCAGAAGATACATCCATAATCAGCAACAGGACGTCATTCAGGTTTCAAGGTTTCGCGTTTCTCCCGGCAGAGCACCATAGGCGTAATATTTTAAGGGACACCTGTTTAAAGACAGGTAACATTGAAATAAGCCTCTTGTCAAGCAGAAAATGTGCAGTTTTCTCCAAAACCGTTCGGACAATTTCACCGACCGGTGTTTCTGGTAAATATCCAATTTTTTTTTCTAACATTAAAATTAAGGATAATTTACTTGAAAAAAAAAATTGAGACAATATTCGACGTGTTTACCAATTATCAAATAATGCCCATGCCCACTCGTTTTTCGAGAAAAATCGGATAAGACCAATTTGCTGATGAAAAAAAAATTAAGAAATCGCTCTTCTCGAAAACGGCTCTAACGATTTTCTTCAAACTTTCTACGTATTTACCAATTAGTTAAACAAATCAGATGTTCTCGTTTGTTTTTCCAGAAGAAATCGGATAAAGCCACTTAACTTGTGAAAAAAACGATCATACATTTTTTTTAAGTTCTGTGGTGAAACTAAAAATCGCTCTTTTAACATTTCTTAATTGTGAAGCAAAACTAATGCGCCAGAAATGTGCAGCCTTGCCGAACCGTTTATTTTTATCGGTATTTGCTCTGGAATGCCCGTGTTGGTGTACGCGTATTTAAAGCGGCCTGCGATGCGTCGCGTCGGTCGGCAGGCCATCGTCTTAATACCGCTAAAGTACCTCACATAATAAAACGTATACGGTTATCGCCAGGCAAAATATATTTTTTTCAGAAACTTATTTAATGTTTCGGACACATTTTTTGTTGTCCATTATCCGTACATCTATCTTTAATCGTTAAAAAGTTCCTTCGATGCTGAAGTTTTCACCGGAGTTTTCTTTTCGTGACAAAAAAATTTTACACATTTTCCTTTAAAAAATGATACTTTGACAAATTGGAAATATTAAGCTGTCAAACTGTGAAAAATTTGTTGAAATATTTTGAAAATTGGCTTCACAGTCGCGAGTTTTTTTTTAAGATATTATAGTTTAAGAGACAAATTATAGGTATTATTTTTATACACTTTTACAGTCGCGAATTTAACGGAGAAATCCAAATATACATTCGCAAGACCATTCCAGATAAGACACAATTTTTTTCAAACTTGTTATGCCTTTCTTCTATAAAATCAAATGTATTACTGGGTATACAACGATTTTATTATTAATATGATAAACAACTTGTCTGAACAAACTACTCAAAGGCATACATCTAAAAAGGGGGGGTCTGCATATATACCAACATGGCTATTTTCAGTTTACACTAAGAATTGTACTCTGGGTACTCACGTTCATCGTACTAGGTTCTCACGTTGTTTAAACTTTCACTTAAACACAACTCACGTTTGGTAACGTTGACACAGGTTATACCGTCTTGATCTAGTATTTTCTTAACAACAAAATCCAAATATCTTTTTAGAGACCAGATCTTTCTGCTCATCTGTCAGACCTCGATCCCGCCATCCATCTCCAGCTCCTCTCTCTCTCTCTAGCGCCCTCTCTTCGCCTCCTTCTTCAGCTTGATCGTCACCGCCGCACCAACTCTTCCCGGCTTACAGCGTTGCCGAACTTATTTAGTGTTACCTTTAATATTGGCTCTACATTACCCCCCTTTTATATTTGAACATTGTACAGACAAAAAGACATGGTCAAATATAAAACGAACATACACAAATCCTTAAATTACACACGATTAAATTTAAACAACATAAGAGATAAAAAAAAAACAAATGATACACAGGTGTGATATATAAAATAACACCTTTTACATTACAGTGTTTCAGGCAACTCTTTAAATAACTTTAAATTAAATACATTCTGAGGACCTAAAGTTTCCCCTTGATTGTTGATCAACAAATACGCGTTAGGTCCTCTTTGCTCCAAAACTGTATACGGTCCTTCATAAAGAACAAAAAACTTCTTAATTTTCGAATTTTCGGCATTGGATTGAGGATGAGTACGCACTAAGACCTTATCGCCTTTCTTAAAAGTAACCGGAATATTATTCATAGCATATTTTTTTTTATTTTGTTCCTTCTTTGACAATAAACGATCTCTAGCTATTTCCCAATACTCTGATATATCTTTATTGTCCCTAGTTTCTTCCGGAAAATTAATTAACATGCGAATATTATTTTCTCCACAATTCCTGAAAATGAAAACGCTGGTGGAAACCCTGTACTACTGTGATTTATATTGTTAATACAGTGTTCGATATCCTTTAAAACAACAGCCCACTTCGAATGTTTTTCATTACACCACGCTCGTATTAATCTTCCGATTTCCCTATTTACCCTTTCAGTAGGGTTTCCTTGAGGAAAGTAAACAGATGTGTGCACTATTTTAATACCATTTGCTTCTAGTAGCGAAACATATAATTTAGAATGAAATTGCGACCCATTATCACTTAATATTGATTTTGGTTTCTGAATATTTTCAAAATAGTTAGTTAATCTATTACATACAGCTTTTGCTGATGCCTTTTTAAGCGGATAAAGTTTTGTATAACGTGAAAATACATCAACCACTGCCAAAAGCTGAGTTACACCCCCCCGTGATTGCGGTAGTGGACCCATTAAGTTTAAACATACCAAATGACCGGGTCTTTCTACTACAATTGAATTAAATTCTCCTTTCGACCGTTTTGTGACCTTAGTTTTCTGACACAATTCACATGCGGTAACTACCCTTCGAATATGCTTAAGCATTTTCTTCCAATAAAATATTTCGCGCATGTGAGAAAATACCTTTTTGTAACCAAAGTGTCCAAAATCTGCATGTTGTTGCTTAATTAATGGTACAATTTGGCAACTTGGTATACATAATTTAAACCCAGGGTTAAAATTATTGCCCCTTCTGAACAGCACACCTTCATAGAGTACGTATTGATCATAAATAACACTTACTTCTACCCCATTTTCTGACGTCAATAATGCTATAATTTTGTTTAATTCTAAATCGTTCTTCTGAATATCTTTAAAATGTTTCCAATCTTTTTTTAATAGTTTAAACTCTTCAGTACATTTCAACATACATACACTGATTAATGAGACCGAATCAACTATATGTCTGTCCATACTTTTTATGGGAACTCGAGACAAAGTGTCGGGTACGACATTTTCAGTACCCTTGCAATGTTCCATCACAAAATCAAATTCTTGAATGTACATGACCCATCTGGTAATTCGAGAAGTTTTTAGGGGACATGTTAATATATATGATAATGACTTGTGGTCGGACACAATTGTCAAAGGCCTACCTAGAACAAAAACCCTCCAAACACGCAGTGATTCAACAACTGCCCAGGCTTCCTTTTCTGTTATGTTATAGTTTAGCTGTGGACCCTTTAAAGCACGGCTATGATATGCAATCACATTCTTATCACCCTTCTCTGATATCTGATACAAACATGACCCGATACCGAATCCAGAACTATCAGCCGCTATATAAAATCGTTTTGATAAATCTGGATGTTTTACCATGGTTACTTCCAGATACGCGTTTTTGATAGCCTCAAAAGCGTCGTTTTGTTCTTTACCCCAAAACCACCTCATATTTTTTTGTAATAACCTCAATAGGGGCACTGTCAGATCAGCAAAATTTTTACAAAACCGGCGTTCATAATTTACCATACCTAACACGCCACGTAATTCTCGTACATTTCGATGGGTGGGGATATTTTGTATAGCCTTAATGCGATTAGGGTCAATCTGTCCCCCTTCTGGAGTAATAACGTGACCGATAAAAGTGACTTTTTCCCGAGCAAATGAGGATTTTCTCAATTTTATCGTTAAATTAGCATGATGAAACCTTTGAAAAATTACTTCTAAATGACGTAAATGGGACTCTGGATCTACCGAAAATATTAAAATGTCATCCACGTACGCTAGAGCAAAACTTTTCGTGTCTGGACCCAAAACTTTATTTAAACCCCTAATAAAACTTGCTACCGACGTGCTCAAACCAAAAGGTAACACATTAAAAAAATATGTAATATTTTCAAACAAAAATCCGGTAAAATGCCTATCTTTTTCTGCGATTGGAATTTGCCAATACGATGCCGTCATGTCCAATGTCGACAACACCTGTCCGTGTTGAAAACCGAATAAAAGTTCATCAACTTTAGGTGGAATAATATGATCTTTTTCCATCCTATTGTTCAAAAACCGAGCATCAATGCATATCCGAATAGTGTGATCCTTCTTTTTAACAACTGCAAGCGGCGAAACATATTCAGTTTGTCCAGTCGAAATAATTCCCAACTCAAGCATAGACTCAATTTGACGTTTGACCTCCGCCCTCTGCGTTAGAGGTACAGGGTATGATGCTTTAAAAAACGGTGTACTGTCTCTCATTTTAATTTCATGCTCATAACCGCTCATTAATCCAGGCGTTTCGCTAAATATGCTACTGCTACTTTTTAATAACAGATATAATTTTTCTTTATAGACATCGTTAAAGGTTTCGGCGCAATTTACAATTTCTCGAAATTCAAAATCCGAATAGCAATGTCGCTTAATACATGATTTCTTATTCTCACCTAATAAATTTATACCAATTTTATTTTCTATTCTATTTTCAAAATTAATTTTCTTCTTGAAATTCCGTTTACCTACATGCATGACATTCTCTTCGAAATTTAAATGAACTTTCTCAATTCTTAGCCAATCACATCCTAATAACAAATCTTTATTAAGTTTTGGGATAATAATACATGATATCTCAAATAAATGATTATCAATTTTTACGGGTAATAAAATTTGTTCTTTTATTCTAATAGTTTTCCTTCCTACCGCCGCGCATATTTCTACGTTTGACACCGGTAATGTAAGTAATCTATCTCTCCTACTCTGTAGCCTTTGTACGAAATTTTCAGATACCGCACAACATTGACTTCCCGAATCTATAAACGCCTCTACCCTTTCATCATAAACAATAGTACTAACTATCGGTGATAAAATATTTTCTCGCAATTCTGTCTCTTCCTCTTCATCGCTCAGTAATTCATTTGGCGCGCCCAAAAACCTAATCGCTCTCGAATTCGAATTATTCGGATTCTGTTCATTAGCTCCCTGATTATTAAATCTGTTATTATTGTAACCCCCCACCGATCGACGACCTGGCCCATTTTCGTCGGGCGTTTCCGACCTATTTATTTCACGCGCGGTGTTGCCATACCGGTTATCACTATGTTGACCGGCGCTATACGTATTGTCTGTCTTTCGTAAATAAATTTCTACTTCGTCAACGGTTTTTAATCCTGAAAGAAAAATACCCCTTTGAACATCTGAAGAAAAATGCTTTATCAACCACTCTACTAACTGTTCCTCCGTAACGCTCTCGTTTAAAAAAGATGCCTGTCCGACTTTCTTTAAAAAATAATCAGCCCTATTGCCCGTATTTTATTTCACAAAATAATTCTCGCTCCTGATCCATTCCCCAATATCTGCTTTGAAAAGCTCTGCAAAACTCGTCAAAATCCGTAAAAACTTTTTCTTTTGCTACCCCCCAATCTGCCGCCGATCCTCTTAATGAATTGATAGCCAAAGATAATCTATTGCCAACTGGAACTTTTGCATCATCGAAAAGCTGTCTTAATTTTTTAATAAAAGACATTGGATGTATATTTCCGCCCGGATAAAATATAATATTAAAACCGCCTAAATCGCGCCACAGAGAAATATAATCTTTATTACACGAAACTGCTGATGCTTCATCTTTCTTAACCGGAGCTGTAATATGGGGTTTACTCCGTGTTATCGTATCTGCTAACGTTGAAATACTGGTTTGCATTGCAGCCATGCCTTGCGCTAATTGCAAAACAACTGACTGTAATTCATTTCGATTTAATGATTTAGATTTATTGCCCAAAGCACTCAATGGTACATCCATCTCTTCATCACTACTTATACTCTCAACATCCCTCTGTTTCTTATTCTTTTTTTGTTTATTCGGCATTTTTAACTACGTAATGTGTAAAAATGTTCACATTAAATTATGCACACAGAAATAAAATGTAGGTCCTTATTCCTATTACAAAAAAAAACCTACTTAAAACAAACAGTCTACTACAATTTCTGTTTTTCTATACTACAGCCACAGCTTACTACTTATACTAAACTGTGCTACAACTACACGCATGCAAGCACAACAATTATTATTGTCTAATATTTTTCATAAAGTTTTTTGTCTTTTTTAACAGGCTTTATAGCGAACACAAAAACAAAATGTCTAATTTATAGTTTCTTGGTAAACATAGCCAATTATGCAACCCCACGTTGGGCGCCAAAATATGTTATGCCTTTCTTCTATAAAATCAAATGTACTACTGGGTATACAACGATTTTATTATTAATATGATAAACAACTTGTCTGAACAAACTACTCAAAGGCATACATCTAAAAAGGGGGGGTCTGCATATATACCAACATGGATATTTTCAGTTTACACTAAGAATTGTACTCTGGGTACTCACGTTCATCGTACTAGGTTCTCACGTTGTTTAAACTTTCACTTAAACACGTTTGGTAACGTTGACACAGGTTATACCGTCTTGATCTAGTATTTTCTTAACAACAAAATCCAAATATCTTTTTAGAGACCAGATCTTTCTGCTCATCTGTCAGACCTCGATCCCGCCATCCATCTCCAGCTCCTCTCTCTCTCTCTAGCGCCCTCTCTTCGCCTCCTTCTTCAGCTTGATCGT
>MU184080.1:46711-64533 GCA_016904865.1 Pissodes strobi | reverse complement strand
TGTGGCTCTTTGATTGGCTGTTACGAATTCCTTATTACACTTGTTATTTTATGAGAACTATAATTACATTGGCTGTATTATGCATAGCTTAATGCTCTTACTATCATAAGTATTATGTATCTGTTATTAAATAGTTTTAGATAAAAATATTTTACTTTAGTACATAGTACTACCACATTTATACCTACCTACCAGAGCTTTAGGGCCTAAAAAACTACTGTAATACTTACTATACAAAACTAAAACAAGGGTCATATGCATGAAATTCTTGTATAAGGGCCTAAAGTATGCAGATTATTTAAGGCCGATATTAAGTATTTTATAAGCGTTAATAAGACTTTTTCTCAGTGTAGTTGTCATCTGCCCGAGTAAGTAAACTCCAGAATGACGCATACGTAACTGAATCATAGTCAGTACTATGAGTCTATGTGCCGATATGATGAATGCGTAATCGATTTCTCTATTAAAATTTCGATTCTAGGGCACGTTTGATTAGTTCTTTATAAATAAACATTTATGAATATACCTTTAAATTATTAAATTTCTATTAAGTCGGGCATATTTTAAAACGACCGTATATACTGTTATAATTTGATTGGCACATCTGTTCAATCCACCCGGATATTTCTATGAATAAATTCGGTGGAAGGATTTCCATTTATCGTCTGTGTTTGTACATATATTGTGCATACTAAAATACTAAATTTAATCCAAATATATAGAGGACAAGTTTGTTATATTTGTACATAGAGCTTAAAGTCTGACCATATTTCTCGCTGATCTGAATAAGCTAGAATCAAAATATTAAATTCTTTCTTTAACTCTCACACATAATTGGTTCACGAAGTGTGCACTCGAAGATACCAGTTTGAAAAAAATTGTGTCTTATCTGGAATGATCTTGCGAATGTATATTTGGATTTCTCCGTTAAATTCGCGACTGCAAAAGTGTATAAAAATAATACCTATAATTTGTCCAGGGCCGTCTTGTCTAGATTAAGCGCCGGGGTGCGAAAACCAACTTGCGGGCCCCCCCCCCCCCCCCCCCCCCCCCCCCAAAAAAGTTTTTTTCCGTTTTCAATTCAATTTTATTTTACAATGCAAATTTTTGTTTCCATATAACATAGTTGTGTATCATTTTAAATATTACAAATATTACAAAATATGACAACCCTACATTCTAATAACTACGAATTACGAGTACTTAAGTACCTATATTATTTAAATTCAATTCTCCGTGCTTTTAAATTGGCAAAATTTTTAATAATAGGTATCCTCTGTTTTAAAATCTATTTTGGATTCAATACTCATTATGGCCAAATTTATTAATCTATCTTGGGTCATCGTTGATCGTAAATAATTTTTTATTAATTTTAATTTTGAAAATGAGCTTTCGCCTGCTGCTGCTGTTACGGGAAGAGTTAAATATTTAAATTTCTGAATACGGTACTGGATAGATGAAATTGCATCTTTAAGGGGGTGTCACACATGGTATCATGCCATTACAAATTCAAAAGTTGGTGCTTATTGGGGCTTTGACAGTGACGTGGAAGCTGTCATTTTCATGTCAAAAGATTTCCCCTTCGAAATAGTTATTTAGTTATTTTAATTCAGTAATATTACGATTTATATCGGACAAAATTCTGAAAGTTTTGAAAATTGGTAGGAATATTAGAGATGACATAAGAAATACTAAACTGAAAAGTTCCCACCCCTAAATAGTGTGCGTCATCTGCTAGGACGTCGTTTTTACCCCGTTTTTCAAGTTTTCTAGATTATCTCGAGAACGGTGCCCTATATGATAAAAAAACCTATATAAAAAAATATTCATCATAAAATTTTCTACAAAAAATTTTCCTATACATTTTTTCCTAAAATTAATAATAATGTGAGAAATAAGGCGTATACGTAAGGGTTACTTCCAGCTACACAGTAAATGCAATCTAATTTATAAGATAATATAAAGTCTGGCAGCCGCCCATGATACAAATAAAAAATTGTATCATGGCAACAGCCCATGATACAAATACAAAGTTGTATCATGGCAACAGCCGTCATTTACATTTGGCGCCCGCCCTAAAAGTAATGCATCATCGTAGTGACCTTGAACCGTCACAGAGGGTGTAGTGGGAGAAAATAGAACTTATTGCACTATCGAGTGTGAAATAGTGCTTATCAATTTATATTTCAACTTTTTTTGGGTAAGACCGCGTTGGGCGCTTTGGATAATCAGCCATATATTTAAGGAATTATATATCCCGTTCTGATTTCGTTTGCGCTTTATTTACCAAACAATGAGACATTTTAGGGGAAATTGTTATAGAACCTTTTTTGTAGAGAATTTTATGAGGAACAACTTTGTATATAAGTACTTTTGCCTACAATGCACTGTTTCGTAGATATTCCGAAATAAAAATAAAATTGGGGTGGAAAAAATGTTGTAAGGGATGAAGCATCTACTTTAGGGGTGGGAAATTTTTAGTTTACTAATATTTATGCTATCCTTAATATTTCTACCAATTTTTAAAACTTTCAGAATCTTGTCCGATATATTACAATTTTAACTGTAATATTACTGAACTATTTAGGGTGGTTCGTTTTCAAATAAAAGCACTGTATATTTATTATAATATACTATATATCATTGTAATTATTATAATTTATTAAAATAAAAAAAAATAAGTAAAATTTTTGCGCAGGGATCAAAGAAAAATAATCGTATCTAAGTATTCGGGGTAACTTACAAACGAGTTTCATACCAAAGTTTCATTTAAACAAAAAGAATACATATTTTGCGATTTTAAACATACTTAAATTATATAACTTTAGGTACCTACATTGTACCTATTATAACTAATAATAATCGCTTGTACTGGAATTTCAACTAATATTTAATTGTCAAAATAGCCGAAAATTACTAAACGTAAGTATCTGTGATGCCTAATTGCCTAATATACCGTAATATATTTAAAAATTAAAAACAAAAAAAACTTACCTTGAAAATGTTTAATGTTAAATTGAATTTCACAAAACCATAATTTCTCACAAACTCCTTAGCTACTTGGCTTACACAAGTAAATAACTGTATATTATATAAAAATGCTACTACAGTATTACGAGAATAAAAAAAACCTTTTTAATACTAGATGAATAAAAAGTAGGTATGCCAAACTGTATGTATTCTCTCTGCAGCTATCAAAAATAAAATGATTTAAAATGTTTTTATTTCTATTCGCAAAGCGCAAAGCGGCTTTAAACAGAGGGGGCTGCAAATTTTAAAGGCCGCCGTTTTACAGCCGACAATTCTTTTTAAATTTGCGGCCTGTGTTTATTTAATTCTTGTAATTATTTAATTGAATTTTATGCTGAAAATTCCTTGATGTATATTTTTATCATAGATGTTTGCTAAGTAATTTTCAAAACTGATTTAATTATACACGCACCCCTTGCACCCCCGGGTAAAGACGGCCCTGAATTTGTCTCTTAAACTGTAATATCTTAAAAAAAACTCGTGACTGTGAAGCCAATTTTCAACAAATTTTTCACAGTTTGACAGCTTAATATTTCCAATTTGTCGAAGTATCATTTTTTAAAGGAAAATGTGTAAAATTTTTTTTTCTTCAAACGTCAGTAAATCCGTCATTACTCGACTGTGTAGGCGGCAGTGAAGTTTCGTTTTTCCTCCGCCGGAGCTTTACTTTTCACTTTTCCGCCGGAGGAGGTAAAAGTGTTGTCATAGCAGCATAGATACAATACAAACGAACATCAAAATAAGCATCAACAACTCAAGAGTTATTAAACTAAAATTTGTATTTATCACTCAATGTGTGACTGCATTTCTAAAAATCACTAATTTAGGAACAAATTCGTTATTATTTAATCGAACTTACTCAATAACTGCTTATCAATACGGAATTAAAACGCAATCGCAGACGCAATTTTAAAAATAGAATTATTGTTGACAGTGTCCACTGACAGCTTTATGTTACATTACTATAGCAACAACCTGAGCCTATTCACCGACACCGCACGGGTCTAAGCCGCCTTGCGAACCCACTTATCTTTAATAATAATAATTATTACTATTAAAAAGAGACTTTTTGCATTAATTTGTCGACATTTGAAGAAAAAACAGCATATTTTATTTGGAGGAAAAGTTACTTTTCATGGCTTGCTCTCTATTACCAGCCTCACTCCGTTCGGCTGTTAAACACGAGCGCGCCATGAAAAGTATTACTTTTCCTCCATATAAAATAATATAATATTTTCCCGAAAAGAAAACTCCGGTGAAAACTTCAGCATCGAAGGAGCTTTTTAACGATTAAAGATAGATGTACGGATAATGGACAACAAATGTGCCCGAAACATTGAAAAAGTTTCTGAAAAAAATATATTTTGCCTGACGGTAACCGTATACGTTTTATTATGTGAGGTACTTTAGCGGTATTAAGACGATGACCCGCCGACTGACGCCGACGCCGACGCATCCCAGGCCGCTTTAAATACGCGTACACCAACACGGGCATGCCAGAGCAAATACCGATAAAAATAAACGGTTCGGCAAGGCTGCACATTTCTGGCGCATTAGTTTTGCTTCACAACTAAGAAATGTTAAAAGAGCGATTTTTAGTTTCACCACAGAACTTAAAAAAATGTATGATCGTTTTTTCCACAAGTTAAGTGGCTTTATCCGATTTCTTCTGGAAAAACAAACGAGAACATCTGATTTGTTTAACTAATTGGTAAATACGTAGAAAGTTTGAAGAAAATCGTTAGAGCCGTTTTCGAGAAGAGCGATTTCTTATTTTTTTTTTCATCAGTAAATTGGTCTTATCCGATTTTTCTCGAAAAACGAGCCAATGGGCATTATTTGATAATTGGTAAACATGTCGAATATTGTCTCAATTTTTTTTTTTCAAGTAAATTATCCTTAATTTTAATGTTAAAAAAAAAATTGGATATTTACCAGAAACACCGGTTGGTGAAATTGTCCGAATGGTTTTGGAGAAAACTGCACATTTTCTGCTTGACAAGAGGTTTATTTCAATGTTACCTGTCTTTAAACAGGTGTCCCCTAAAATATTACGCCTATGGTGCTCTGCCGGGAGAAACGCGAAACCTTGAAACCTGAATGACGTCCTGTTGCTGATTATGGATGTATCTTCTGATATAAATAAGGGCAAGTTATAATATTTCGGCTTTAAATATAGTAAATATAATGCCGTACTGAACAATTAAAAACTACAATAATGTGTATTATATCTTATTGCAGAAATATGCTCCGCATTACGGAAATAAATAAGCACCTGTCAAAGTCAACACAAGCAGAAAGAAAGCCGGTAATCGAAGGGAATAATATAGTTATTTTTGTTACAAGTACCTAAAATGGAGTTTTTCAGGACGAATCATTGCTGTGCATAGCAGATGAGTCCTGAAAAACTTCATTTAGGTATGTGTGACAAACACTATTTTTTTGTCATACGCTCCCAAAATTTAATTTTTATTTATACGCTTTTTGCAATTCTTCAGAACTCCTAAGTTTGCAAATTTACCATAATTTTTGAAATCATAATGTACGACAAAGTTAGCTTAGAATTTGATATCGTAGCAACTATTTGACAATTTTGTCATGTCAGCAACACAGGAGTCCAGGAATGTGCTTTTCCTACGAGTTGCACATAAACTTCATTCAACACACTTTGACCGTTACGTCATATCATGCCATCTCTTTTAATGCCGTGAACGTATTTCCTATATTAGTCTATACTGGAAAAATTAAATTTGATAGGTGCCATTGACACTGACATCTATTAGCGTCAAATTTCAAATCAAAACGAAATAATCTTTTTTCTACAGTCGCGCGCAAAATAACTAATTACTAAATTCAAATGAAATCGCAAAATCGACGAATGCCGTGGATCTTTATTTTGCGCTCTAGCGCGAACATGATGGAAAAGAAAAATCTCAATTTTTCCGTCGAGTGTGCTATGAATGGTCATGGAACCGAAGATAAATAAATGACAGTCGTGCGTTGGTTATAGTTTGTTGCTGGCAATCCTGTTCTAAGTATGCCCGAATATAATATGTCAAAACTGACAGTCATTTGCAAATTTCAGAATAAGTATAGAGAAAAATTGGATTTAATTTTTAAAAATGCGGCTGTAGAAAAAGTTCTGTGTGTTTTACGAGCGCAAAGTAAGATTGCCGTTTTCGAAACATTACTGCGCTCCGCTACGCGTCGCGCAGTAACATTCTTTCTCAAGCAGCAATCCGTTACTTTGCGCTCTAAATACACAAATAACTATTTAAAATGCCTTATCGATTAACTGAAAAAGAGCAAGCTCTTATTTTAAAATTGGTGGGATATTTTACCTAAGAAAAAGATGCCGGTAAACCGCTTTTACCCTTGAACGCCGTGTATAATGTAAGTATCAATGATATGGGAACAATTATTTAACTTCATATTATTAATAAAGTTATATTGTAGGCATCTGATAATTGTGATTTTTCCTAATTCTTTTATATTATTATAGCGTGTTGCAGATGCATTAGATATTTCCTTGTCTTCTATTCAAAGATTGGTTTCTAAGGGCAACGAAACTTGTCATAACTATAGAATCAAAGTTCAGGCTGCTCATGTTTCAGCACGAGGAAATCCACTCTACAAAGTACACCAGCATGCCATAAGAATAAGAGTTTATGCTATGTATGCAGCAGGTAGATTTTAAATTTTTGTAGTAATTATATTTCTATTTATGTTTTTGTTCTTTTTTAAGGTGAACATATAACACTAAAAACACTTAAAAAACAACTGCTGGATATTGATGGTACCCAGATATCATTGGGTTCCTTAAGTGTTGGCTTGAAAAAAATAAAATTTAAATGGAGAAAGTGGCATGGCATGGCAATCGCCCACAAAAGATTAGTTTTTTTAAGAGAATACATGAAAAATAAGAATAATCCTTATTCGTTAAAGCCTGTAGTATTAGATGAGACATTATTAAAAAATTATTTTAGGTAAATTATAATTTAAAAATAATTTAAGGTCACGCCTCAAAAATGTAAAGACTGTGTCAGACACACAGACAACTGATAAGTGACGCATGGGAAAAAGAAAAAAAAATAGACTGATGCTTCTAACATTCTTCCAGTGAGAATAGATTTAAATGAATCTGACTCTGATGAGTTTGATTCTTCAGACAATGAAGACTAATGAATATTTTTTTAAACTTTTGCCGTAGTATTCTTAGTGTTATTTTGAAATGTCCAGATGCTTTGTTTTTGTTTTGGTGACATTGGGAGTTTTTTCAGAAATAAATAATACCCGGTAATATAATTTTTTTCTCCCATAATAATTGCATTTTATTTTTCCTAATTTAGGGGATGCCTTAATTACATATTTTTTTAAATATTTTGAATTTATATGCTATGCTATATTAAATATAAAATGTACGATCCTACATGAAACATAATAATTGCATGACAAAAATGGATGGATATAAACAAGAAATAATTATTAGCTGCTCTGCCCTTAAAACAAGTAAGTTTGGGTTAGCTCATCAACTAATTAAACATTCAACATCTTTATTAAATTTATCAAACCACAATTTTAGATATTTAATATTAAAGTTATAGCTTCAGGGCAGCACTGCATTAAATGTAAAAGTAGCAGTTCGCATTATAGAACGTATTTAAAAATGGGTAAAAACGGAACGCACTCTAACCACAAAATGAAATCGGTAATAAAAAGAAATATCAGAGACATCTTGTGGCTAAATTTATAAATGACAAATGAGTCTATCTAAGACATGTGTATTATTTTTAAAGGCGTCAGTAATTATGACGTAACAGTCTAAGTGTGCTGAACGGTCTGTACTATTTTTTATCCGATCGAAATTAATTAGAATTAGACTTATATAAATAGAGCCAAATATTACTGTAAATAAAAACGGTGTTTCAAATTTAAACTCAACATAATATCAAGTTTTGAATCGAACGAGCTGGAAGTTTATTGCGTAGCTACGGAAACTACAGCTAAATGTTACTTTTGATAGACGTCAGATCTGACAAACAAGGCATTTGAATATGACCGAAATGTTACATTCCCGGCCTAGGACGGGAATGTTATATTCCCGGACTGTTATTTTCTATTCTTGTATAGTTATTGCATGTTGCCAAGCAACGAATACAATATACTGGAATCATGACTTTTGCGGTGAGAAAACACATCGGAAAGGTGTCGTTTTTCGTCCGACCGGATAAAAAACAATTTTCATTCATTCAAAATGAATTTGGTGTTCATACTTGGTATTCTGTTTTGATGCAATCCCTGGATTCTTTGGGTTATCTCATAATGAATGATTATCTTGAAGTATTATTGTCTCAAGAAGAGTTTTAATAATTCATGGTAGTGGCAAAGAATATTATAGTACATAGTATTTTCATTGGTAGTGGCCATGGATGCACCATTCTTCAAAAAAGTGATCGCCTAAACAGTCATATATGCCACTTGGCAAGTTCTTTATGGTATTTGTTATTAGTGTATTGCACACATATTTTATATTTTTGTTGAAAATATTTGTTGTTTTATGAACAAATCTAAAGTATTTTTAGAGTTCAGTTAACAATAGCACTACCAAAAATAAAAAAATCTTAAAAATATAAAGAAATTAGGTATTCTATATCAGTTTTCTAAGGGAAAAAATGCGGATTTTTTTTTGTGTTCCTTTTTTACCTGAAACATATTTGTGTTGAGAGTAGAGGATCCCTCGCTTCGAGAGTGCAACCGACTAAAACTAACCCAAAATATGGGCGAAAACATCCTCCAGAATTAATTTCGATAATAAAGGCAATTGGCAATACATAAACAAACAAAAAGAAACAAAGCGAAATCACAGAATAGAAAAGTTGACAAACGGACGGCGGATTGTCAGTCACGCCCGCCGACCAGTGAGAGTGAAGAGCGACTGTATACCTATAGATACGACCAATAGTAAACGAGCAAGGTCGATTGTTTCCTACGCGTCGAAAAATTGTTCCATATTGAAATATTAATATTTTGAAAGAAAATTAATATTCTAAATTTTTTTTTGTGGTAAATCAACTAGAAATTTGTTCCTCTTATTTTATTGAATAATTCTGTTAAATAATGTTGATATGATTATTGTTAAGGATCACCAATTTTTCTGCTCCCTCACATATATCGCATTAATTAATTTTCCATAACGTTTTGCAAATAATAATTCTGATAAGGAAATCTCGGATTCTATTAACTAACGACACTTTAAACATGTAATAGCAAACAAGAAATAGTTAAAATAGGCACTTACTTTTCTAAAATAATGTTCGGAGAGACTATGAGTTTATTTATTTACACATGGAATGTGTATCAATGTGTGTTGGGATCAAATGAATGCATCCTCTATTTTTAGGAACATGGCGGCCAGTTGCTTCTAGACGAGTGCTGGCTACGTGCCGTTTCGACGTGCGAGCCAGAGAGAGTGTGAAGTGGCGAAGTAGTGATATAAAACCAAGTTTACATAAAGTGTCCATTTTGATTCAAGTTTTGAATTTTAAATGTTTATATATTAGTATTATAATATACACGGTGTACTTTAAAGCGAAAAATTTATATTTTGACATGCTTCAATTTCTATAAATGTATTTTTTTCTGTCACGTTATTAAAAACAAGCTTTCCGATTTTGCACGATACAGACATACCCTTATGTGTCATCGGCTACAGCGCCGCAGTACCGGTAATTATTAATAGTACGGCTTGCATACTCTTTTATAAGAAGGGAAAGAAGAAGGGGAACGATGTTTGCGTTTTCATATTTAGTCAAAAATCTATCTAATTTTTCATATATCTTCGATATAAACACATCAACATAAGGAAATTGTAGTGGCCTTGAGCTGACCTATAGGAGCGACGACTGCATTGGCGCCACTGTTCAAGCCACTGCTGTAATAATAAACGTCAGTGGGGCATACAAAATTTTATTTTCACTTCACACAAAATAAAACGTAAAATTTTCAGTTAAAAATTGACTAGTTTGGCGTTCGTAAGAAATGATTTGAGAGGGCGTTATGGATTCCTACATAATACCCCCTCATAACGTCCCGAGCGTTATGGTTATGTCGCAACATTTCGCATCGTAGGCATTATGTGCCAATAATACTGAGGTGAACTATAAAAATATATAGCTACTATGGGTATTGAGGGATTTTTTTCATATTATAAACTGATTGTTGAAGATGTAAATGTCCGCAGTGAGATGCGTATGATACCCATGAATGTCGGAAACCTTTTTGAACTTATCAGCAGAGTACAAATAATATCGAGTAGATTCACTCAGCAAAAATCGTTTGATGTTTTTGGATCAAACGCAAAAGCTGCAGCACGGTAAAAAATTAGTTTTTACTCTACCTGCAGCAGCGAGCAGTCTGTGAGGGGAGATTCAAAAAGTTTTAGCTGATGCAAAATTATTTCCTCGGGTATTATTTGATACCATGATATTTCAAAGAGCCATTAAGGTAATTTTTAATACGTGATTCAACTGAATAAAACTATGTAACAAAGTTATACAAAATAATAATTTATACTAAATTCAAAAACATTCTAAATAAAGGTAAGACCAATTAAAATAATTTATTTGGCAGTTTGTAACTTGTTTATTTATTAAAAACGTGCATAAAGCAGAAGGTTAAAAATATCTGACAAATATTGTGGAAATTTAAATATAAAAAAGGACATATTAAGCTAGTAAACTACATTTATAGCTTATTGAAGGTCTTAGCACCACTCGCGCTACGAGTATTTCTCTCACATTTTTTACGAAATCGTCAGTTTTCGGAGATGGCTTTGCGAGCGGACCTGTCCTCCACTCTAGCTGCCTTATTTGGCGTCTTCTTCAACATGGCCAATTAATCGGGTGCATTTCTCAAGTGATTGGCTGCATTTGTGAAAATTTCTCTCATCGCGCTACGTCTGCTGTAGTACTTTTAACATTGAAAATGTTTCTGTTTTCCTGTTATGGGGCATCAAATTGTGAAAAAGTGCTTGCTATATTTGCCACACATGACGCCATATGCGTGAGAGATCATTTTAGTTTGGGTTAGTTTGGGTTGGGTAAATTAAAGTAAGTTAAAAGTAACTCAAATTAACAGAACTTTTGCAACTAACCAAAACTAACCAAATACATTAAAATTGGTTATAACATAACGTATCGGTTCCTGTTCAAATTACTAAAATAAATTGGAACTAACTGAAACTAACCGAAAGTTGATTGAACAACTAACCAAAGGCACCAAAAACTAAACCGTATCGGGACAAATTAAAAATATTAAAGTAAATTAAAATTAACTCGAACTCGAATTTTGGCGACTAACCCAAACTAACCGAAAACATTAAATTTGATTATAACGTATCGGAGTCGGTTCAAGTGAATAAAATAAATAAAAACTAACTGAAATTAACTGAAAGTTTATTGAGCGACTAACCGAAATAAGCAAAAGCACCAAAAGAGCTACAGCGTATCGGAATAGCTTAAAACATTAAAGTAAGTTAAAACTAACCCAAATTAACCGAATTTTGGCGACTGATCAAAATTGACTGTAGTTATATAACTGTTTATAACGTACCGGCACCTGTTCAAATAACTAAAATAAACTAATTGAAATTAACCGAACGTTAATTGAACAACTAACCAAAATTAACCAAAAGTAACAAAAAGCACCCAAAAGTGCTAGAACGTATCGGAACAGATTAAAAATATTAAAGTAAGTTAAAAATAACCAAAATTAACTGAATATTAGCGACTAACAAAAAACATTAAAATTGTTTATAACGTATCGGAACTGGTTCAAACGACTAAAATAAATTAAAACTGACTGAACCTAACCGACAGTTGATTGAGTGACCAACCAAAACTAACTAAAGGTAACCAAAAGACCAAAACTTGCATAAATATATCGGAATAGGTTACACAAATTAAAGTAAGTTAAAACTAACCAAAATAAACCGAATTTTCGCGGCTAACCAAAACTAATCAAAAGCATTAAATTTTATTATAACGTATCGGAGCCGATTCAAATGAATACCTCTGTGGTTTCATGCGAGTGATTTTTCAAGGTCGCATCACGACACGGAAATTTTTCCTGAACGTCACGAGACGGTTTATGAAAAATTGATTATAACGTTCCAATACGTATTCGAGCTTTCAATAAAGTTCAAAATTTGAAACTTTGTTTGTTACATAGTCTTAAATATTTATTTGCGTTTTTCTTAGAACCGCCATTTGGCATATGGGTCCTTTTTCTGGGGATGGCCTCAGTTATAAAAAAATAAAAAAAGGTGTGGATATGAAGACCTAAAAATTTACCCTCCACTTGTAGATAGGAAAATCTATTAATATATAATTAGCCATGACGTTGCTGTAATATTTCTAACCTGTTCCGAATTGCTTTAGCCCGTTTTGGCGCTTTTGGTTACTTTTAGATAGTTTTGGATAGCAGTTCAATTAACTTTCAGTTAGTCTCAGTTAGATCCAGTTTATTTTAGTGATTTGAACCGAATCCGATACGTTATAACCAAATTTAGTGTTTTTGGTTACTTTTGGTTAGTCGCCAATTTTCGGCTCGTCTTGGTTAGTTTTAACTTACTTTAGTTTTTGTAACCTATTCCGATACGTTGTAGTGCTTTTGGTTACTTTTGATTAGATTTGGTTAGTCATTCAATCAGCTTTCTGTTAGTTTTGTTGGTTTTTAATTATTTTAGAATTTGAATCGGAACCAATACGTTACGAGTATAACTAATTTTAATGTTTTTGGTTAATTTGAGTTAATCGACAAAATTCGGCTAATTTAAGGGAATTTCAACTTACCTTAAGATTTTTAATCTGTTTTGATTTATGTTTTTGCCTTTTTGGTGCTTTTGGTTAGTTTTGTTTAGTCGTTCAATCAACATTCGACTAATTTCAGTTAGTTTCAATTAATTTTAGTTATTTGAACCGGTTCCGATACGTTATTATCAATTTTACTGTTTTTGGTTAGTTTAGGTTAGTCGCCAAAATTCGGTTAATTTGGGTTAATTTCATCTTACACCGATATTTTTAATCTATTACGATATGTTTTAGCCGGTTTCGGTGCTTTTAGTTACTTTTGGTTAGTCATTCAATCTGCTTTCGGTTACTTTCAGTTAGCTCCAATTTATTTTACTCATTTGAACCGGTTCGAAAACATTGTAACCGATTTAATGTTTTTGGTTAAATTATGTCAGTCTCCAAAATTAGGTTAATTTGGGCTAGTTTCAACTTATTTAAATATTTTTAATCTGTTCGCATACGTTTTAGCCCTTTTTACTTTTGGTTAGTTTTCAATCAACTTTCGGTTAGTTTCAGTTAGTTCCAATTTATTTTAGTCATTTGAATAGGTTTCGATACGTTATAATCAAATGATTTTGGTTAGTTTTGGTTAGGCGTTAAAATTCCGTTCGTTTTGGTTAGTTTTAACTTACTTTAATTTTCGTAACCTTACGTTTTAGCCCGTTTTGGTAGCTTTTGGTTAGTCATTCAATCATCATTCGGTTAGGTAAATAACAGAACTTTAATAAAGACCTATTTGTTAAACCGATTATACGCGTAATTGAAAAACTGCATGCATATCTAATATCCAATCAGAGAACTGTTTTTATAAATCTTACCTGATAGGGTCTTTGGGACATCTAAAAAATGTAAATCCTTCACCCACTTTTGTAATACAAATATCCGCACAACAATATCTCGTCATTGTAGCGATCTTAATATTTATGTATTTCAACGCGACCCAACAGTACACAATATCAGCGTTTGCACACTGACCGTAGATTCTCCCTCGTAGCGGAGCCATCGGTGGCCACGAACCAGATTGATCACGATTCGCTTCGAAGCTAAAAACTGTCGGCGAAATTGGAAATTTGTCTCGAGTGAACCTACCGTATATATTTATTTATACCGTGTTATCAGTATGAATCTTTATGTACAATTCATAATAAAAATACATGTTAAAAGTGGAAATGTTTTCGGTAGATAGATTACTACGAAATTTACAGTAAGCAAATCCTTAGTATCCTTTTTTGTAATACAAAAATGAGGAAGTTTCATTAAAATTTTTTTTATTACGCATGCATCATAATCAACGACTATCGCACGCTGCAGCGTGCTTAAAATAATGTTTATGATGCGCCTACTTTTTTAAAGGTTGCTATAGAAACATTTCATAATGTCAAATGTGACAGATTAATATATTCGTCAATATATCCCTTCAGTTTAATATTTAAACCACTTTTGGCATTATGATGCATTCGTAATAAAAAAATAGCGTATGGTATAAGAGGCCTTTAAAGCTCTTGCGACTTACAAAACACTCCGCTGCGCGTCGTGTTTTGAAATATGTCGTACGTGCTTTAAAGACCCTCTTATACACTTATATCATAATATACTATTATTGCTTACTTCGGTAGCCCACGAAAAATAAGTGAACATGTGTTCTTTCTTTTTTTCATAAGTCTAAAAATAAGGCATATACAACGCCTTGAAATATGCTTATGACGTTACAATACATATGAATTATTGCTTCGCACCATGCTTATTATACCTATATATACAAAACTAAAAACTGGCATAGCTATCGTAATAATCATCTTTAGTGGAAATAAAAAAATACTTATCGATTCTTTTTCACTGCTCTATACTTTGCAATAAAAATTAATCACTTTCAATATATAGGAAACTTCCTCATTAAGTTTATATCAGTGCACATAAACGTAGACAATTTAAATGGCTAAAAACATGCAACATTAAGTTATTGTTGAACGGTTCGCACATTCTTTTTGTTCCCAACTGTAAAGTAATTTACCAGCACCCTGTTGAATTTGTGATTCTCATGCTGTATTTAGTTGCACGATACACTTACTTGGTAAAGTATATTCAGAAATATTAGAAATCTACTAAAAACTGCAAAAAGAGGGGAAAACAACCCAATAACTAATAACAATGAAGCTTCGATAAAACTCTTCAACCACAGCTGTAAGGGTTATAATGACAAACAGAAATCCGTTAAGGTTTGTATTAATGCTTATTTTTATTTGTTATTTTAATTTTGATACAAACTGTTAGGCAAATATATTGCATACCAATTAATAGTTTATCAAAAGGATAGTGCACAGGGTTTAAAAGTCATGAATTTAATTCTGCCACAAGGATATTAAATAAGACATATGTAACTGATCACTCAATTTGAAGAACATCTAAATTTGCAAAGACAGCCTTACAAATAGGTAAATGATACTACTTACAAATCATGAAGTTGGTATTTCTAATCTGGAAATTGTCTCCAAATAAATGCTAGTATTAGTATATTTACGGTCTATGCGCCTCCAAAGCACTTCTACCAACGTGGCCACATCCAACCGAAGATAGGCATAATACGCAAGTGGTGGTTGTAACCCAAAACATTCAAAAATAAAAATGGCAATTGGAAAGCGATATGATGTGTGTGCTAAAGCGGTATCCATAAAGAGGACCCTAAAACAATTGTTTGTCTTACAAAAAAATAAATACCTAAAATTGAAAAGATTTTCATATTACCTATAGAACTATCTATAGGGTCTATTGCCTGGTAATAACCAGTGGAACAAAACAAATAATTCTTCAAAATCAATAATTGTCAATTCCAAGGATCGGCAATATGAGAGCAACGGCAACATAGATTCTTCTAGAATGATCGGAAAATACAATTAATTCCTCTGAAGACAGCATGAAGATTTTGTAACTTATCATGTGGAAGTGGGTTCCTCATAGCTTAACACAAACTTTTGTTGGCAGACTCCATACCACTGGCATTGGTTAGGATGGAAATCCATTAAAGTAACAAAAGTATCATAAAATAAAGACCCTAATTATTTCAACCAGTCCATGAGTCCCCTAAAACAAAAAGTCTCCACAAAGGATGCGGATCTCTCGATCTGTCAGGTCTTCGGCGTAAAAGAAAAGCCTGGATCTCTCACGGAACGAATCTCAACACCGTCAGCTCCGAAAAATTGTTGCAAACTTAACTTAGTTAAAATATCAAACCCAACCACATAATGGAGCACCTAACGTCATAGCTCGGTTAATCGAACTTCTACTCCAAACCATATTCACCAAGCAGCAAATGCCTTAAAAATCTGCAGGGAAGCGTTATCTGAGAACGTCCATTCGGTTGAATCTGTCTAACTGTCAAAGTCATATGTGCCTGACATTGAATATAAATGAAAATAAAACCACCAAATCTCCTCGAAAGACGAAGAAAACGAAGTGACATAATATACCGAAACACAGTTAGACAAATGAATTAAAAATACATTACATGACTCTTATGATCTTTAAATTGAGGTAGGTATTGCAATGAACTGGTTTAAAATAATAAACAAAGTCAATGTTACATTTGTGTCGAACAAGATGTTAAGCTTTTATTAACTTTTAGATCTATGAAAAGCTTGTGAGTATTTTCCTGAGTTCAAATTTTAAAATCTATGAAGTCGACATCTAGCAAATTGGAATAGACTATCAGACAACACATACTACTCAGAAAATAAAAAAAATCAGACCTGATGTTATTTATCCTATCATAAATATCATACTGAGACATAAATATAAATATAGAAATTATATTCAATAACTTCGAAGCTAAAACAAGGTAATATACTTCATACACTGTACATATAACTATTGGAATAATCCAATCTAAATTATGTTTGCAAATAAAAATAAATATAAACTAAGCAAAGCTGCAGCATTTGTTTATGTCAGAATTTCAAAATGCTTAATCATTCTGTACACTCTTTGAATTTAATTCATCTTTGTACATCAGGACTCTCCGATCAGCTGAAAAGCAAAGAGGACTTATTGGTAAGTTTTTCTAAAATGTTGGCCGTAACGAAAGAATTATTCAAAGAATTTCGAGGATTCAATGAGACAGTAAGAGCGAAATTTATGTTAATTTATTTAAAGCTAGTAGTTTGAAACAACATTTAAATAATTTTTGAAAAATGCTTCAATTTTTTCTTGCTTTCCGTCACGTGAACTATTCTAGGTGTGGTCAATATATTTGTTAGGTGCGTACAAACTTTCTTACCCAGCACCAGAAGGTCATGAAGAATTTGCCAATGGGATTTTTTTGTTAAACATCTAAATGAAAATTTTAATCACCTTTCAGTAAGTCACTCATTAAAATATATCATCAATAACGACGTTGATATCACCCACATAACGTTATTCCAAATCATGACATTATGACTAGACTAGCTTTGATACCATTAAATTAACCAGGATAGATTTGTAATTCAAAATCCGATTAAAAATTGCAAGGATTTCTCCACTTCGTTGGACAACCCTGTATTCTGCTAAAAATGCCAGTTAACCAGTAAAAATCGCGGCATGAATGATTCTTCCACAGCAATTTATTGATCGCTAAAAACTGCTTTCTTATATAATTTTCTTTGTGTTTATATAAAAAAGTTTAATCCTCCACATTCCATAATCAATTTCATGGGCTTAGCCATCGAAGTATTATTTTTGAATTAATCTGGTATGGGATATTCAGAACATGGGAATATAATTTTAATTATATGCTACAAATTAAATTAAGCTACGCTGCAGGTTTTAAAGTGCTTATTCTAGCTACTATTTATAAATCTAAAAAATGTAGTTAAATTATATATGTTTATATGAATGAAAAAATAGATCCTTATTTGAACTTTATATTTTCCAAAAACTAATCTTTAAAAAATATATTATTCTCGGTTG
>MU184080.1:0-31711 GCA_016904865.1 Pissodes strobi | reverse complement strand
TTCCTGTTAAAAGTTGGTGCTTGCCCTAAAACAGTAAATTAGTATTTCAAATTTTCCCTACTGCTTTTAGTGCGGGCGCAAATGTCATTTTTCAGAAATCGTGTCAAGAATAAAGTACCTTAATTTATAAAGATACAGCAAAATCTTATAAGGAAAAATTCTTTCAATTAAAAAAGTAATTTTAAAGTGAAATTTGAGTTAAGTACATCAACTTAAAATTTTTCTTTTTTTTCTCGTTTTTTTTTTCTTAAACGTTACGCCACTGGAGAATGTTTTGTTATTTTGTTATTAGTTTACTTGCCAAGTAACTTCAAAATTTATTTAAGACAGAAATTAGTTACATAGTTGCCTAATGTTGCAGTTTTTCCAGAGATAATAGCCAGTTTAGGTATCAGTGTGTTGCAAACACATTTAAACACTTTTGAGAGGAAGCGAGAGGACGAAACTATCTGTGGTAGGATTTTCATAAGTCTCACTCTTGTCGTGGTATTTTCATCGTGGACATGGAGCATTGAGCTTGATGTGACTCAAGACATGTCTCCAACCAGGAATTGGGATATTCCTGACATTGCTCTGGGTGTAGTGTTAACCATTACATTGTATGTTTATCCCCAGAGAAAACGGAATCAGCAGTATAATTCAATGCCGGTAGGGGTATTAGCTCTCGGAGTAGTTGTTTCTGCTGATCCACTCTTCTCACATATAACATCACAACATGACCGACAACGAAGGTAAAGAGGCTGAAGCATTCGCCATCAGCTGCGGGCTTACTCAAATTATAGACGAACCAACTCGAATCTCAGAGAGGGGCGAATTCGCCGCCCTCCTGGATCTGTTTCTAACCACCAATCCTGACCAGTACATAGTTACAGTTGGTCCGCCATTAGGTACTTCCGACCACAAACTTATTACAACGGTTTGTGAATTGCCACTCATACGGAAGGATACACCATTGCCTCGCAAAATCTGGCATTACAATTCTGCAAACTGGGACGATCTAAGGGAGTTCTACCTAGATTTTCCTTGGCTCGACGTCGGCTTTGGCGCTGCGTCAGTCTGCTGCGAAAAGATCACGCAAGTAATCTCCTCAGGAATGGAAGCATACATCCCAAATTCCATCAAGATACCACCAAAAGGAAAGCTCTGGTTCGACAGAAGATGTGAAAGAGCTGTGGGTAGGAAACAGCAAGCCTACAAGTACTGGCAGCAAAATCAGACCGCTGAAAATCGCAATTATTTTGTCGAAACGAGAAACGAATGCAAGCTTGTTATCGACGAAACTAAGGACAAAGACAAGCAAAGGATCAGGAATAAATTTTTGCATTGCCCCAGTGGCTCCAGGAATTTCTGATCGGTAGCAAAGGGAGTAAGTAACAACTTTACAGAAACGTCTCTCCCATCTTTGACAGACGAACGTGGCATCACGGCGACTAACCCAAACTAACCCAAAGATGCTCGCCAAAATGTTTTCTTCGCACTCTACCTTAAACGTCCTCCAAGGCAAGACTCTCCCTACCATATCGAACATCAACACTACCATGGCAGAAGTCAAATTTCATCACCGTGATATTCGTAAAATCCTTAAAAATCTAGATACGCAAAAGGCATCAGGACGGAATACCTGCCATCGTGTTAAAGAACTGCGCCACCGAACTAACACCCGTTTTTTCCAGGCTTTCTTCTCTGTCTTACGGAAAAGAGATTTACCCATCTTCTTGGAAAGTCGCTCGAGTGCAACCTGTTCCAAAAAAAGGCAAGAAAACCACGCCCTCAAACTATCGTCCAATTGCCTTGCTTCCAATAATCTCCAAAGTCATGGAAAGTGTAGTCAATCAGCAACTACTCAGGTACCTCGAGAACAACAAAATATTCAGCGATAATCAGTACGGCTTTCGCAAAGAGAGATCGACAGGACATATATTGACCTATGTCACTCATATATGGAGTAGGGCAATTGAGAACTACGGAGAGTCTCGAGCGATTGCGTTGGATATTTCAAAGGCATTCGACAGAGTTTGGCATGACGGACTGCTCAACAAACTACCGTCCTTCGGACTGCCAATTTCTCTCTGCAGCTGGCTTGCCAGTTTCCTTAACACCCGATCTCTGCACGTTGCAGTCGATGGACACATCTCGGACACATTCACCATCAACGCGGACGTGCCTCAGGGCGCAATACTTTCACCAACTCTGTTCCTCATCTATATTAATGACCTGCTGATCGAAACAAATAATCCTGTTAACAGTTTTGCAGATGACAGTACCCTTGTCTCCCACTTTAGATCAGAAAAACCCTTACCAGCGACTGAGGCTCATCACCGCAGACAGGAGCAGATTACAGCAATTAATCAAGACCTGGAGAAGGTTCAAACTTGGGGCGAATGAAATTTGGTCCAGTTCAATGCCGCAAAGACCCAAGCAGCCACGTTTACCAAGAGGGCCAATACAGCGGGCCCTGACATCACTATGGCATGGTCGACCATCCCTTCATTCTCGTCAATTGGACTGCCGGGTATCTCGGTCAACAGCAATATGTCCTGGCATGACCACGTTGCTAACATCGCAAAATCAGCCTCCCAGAAGCTTGGTGCGCTATTTCGCAACAAAAAACTCTATACACCGCAGCAGTTGCTCTTGCTCCACAAAGCGCAAATAAGACCGTGCTTTGAATATTGCTCACATATCTGGGATGCCGCATCAAAGCACACCCTAAAGCTGCTGGATTCCATTCAGAAGAGAGCTGTGCGTCTCGTCGGCGGCCCGGAGTTGACCCGGAATCTAGATAGTCTGGAACACCGCAGACATGTAGCCGAGATATCTCTGTTTTACAGATACTTTCACGGCAGATGTTCCCAGGATTTGGTCCGCCTCATCCCGCCACTGGCAGCTACTGTCAGACAGTCACGACAGACGACAAGAGCGCACCAGTTTGTCTGGCGCACTGCATCACTGTGGAATTCACTACCAGGACATCTGTTTCCCACTAATTACAACTTACAAATATTCAAGAGCCGTGTCAATCAATATCTGCGCACACAAACCGCTCGTCGAGCGCCATAGGGTCTCCCTTTAGTGTGTGTGCCACTGCCATAAAAAAAGAAAAAACTGAATCTTTTAAACATTTTATATTCTCTTGGTATTAAGCAGCAAAAATACTAGAATTTTGTTTCTTGAATCGTTTTCGTATCTTGCTTCGTTTTCGAGAAAAGAAATTAAAACCAGTTTATTAGATTTCTTCAGGCCCAGTTTTTTATGTGATTGTTATCTTTAGCAAGAAGATAATTTCCATGGAAACAATTGTGGCAACAATGATTATCATGGAAATTATCCTCTTGGTAATACTAACAGGCACGTAAAAAACTGGCCCTCAGGGCACCAAATTCTACATCAAACGCTGTAATAAACTGGTTTTATTTTTTTACTCGAAAATGAAGCAAGATACTAAAATAATTTAAGAAACATAAATGTTGTATTTTTAGTTGCTTAATACGAAAAAAATATAAAAAGAGTCAGTGGTGCACATTTCTTTGTCAATAATATACGGTATGAAGCCCTCAGGGACGCCACTGGACATTATATATTTAATCTAATAAAGGCTAAATGAGCCGCCTGTTACTGCAGATCACCCTATTAAATTTTAGCAAAATCGGTAAAAGCATATTTAATATATAAATAAAAATATCGATTTTATCAAAAAAGTTTGGAAATGTAATAAACCGGTTTTTACTTTTTTTATCGAAAACGACGCAAAATACAAAAACAACCCAAGAATCAAAAAAATTGTATTTTTAGTTGCTTAATACGAAAAAAATATAAAGTGTTTGAAAAAGTCAGCGGCGCGTACTTTTCTTGTCAATAATATTCGGTATGATGCCCTTCGAGACGCCACTGGACTTTATATTTTTAATCTAATTAGGCTTTAATGAGCCTGTAGTAATCTACAGATAACCCTGCCTAATTTCAATAAAATCAGTAAAATCATCTTTATGTATGATATTAACAAAATAGTATATTGTGTAACTAGGAGGAAAAGCAAAACATTCCTGGACGACTGTGGTAGTTGCTGGACGAGGCGCAGCCGAGGCCAGCAACACAGGAGTCCAGGAATGTACTTTTCCTACGAGTTGCACATACTATTTTTTATCCGATCGAATTTAATTAGAATACGTACTTATATAAATAGAGCCAAATATTACTGTAAATAAAAACGTGTTTTAAATTTAAACTCAACATATAATATCTAGTTTTGAATCGAGCGAGCTTGAAGTTTATTACGTAGCTACGGAAACTACAGCTAAATGTTACTTTTGATAGACGTCAAATCTGACAAACAAGGCGTTTGAATATGACAGAAATGTTACATTCCCGGCCTAGGACGGGAACGTTATATTCCCGGACTGTTATTTTCTATTCTTGTACAGTTATTGCATGTTGCCCAGCAACGAATACAATATACTGAAATCATGACTTTTGCGGTGAGAAAACACATCGGAAAGGTGTCGTTTTTCGTCCGATCGGATAAAATACTGATTTTTTATAAAAAGCATAATCTTGGAAACTATGCATTTTCGGACCCATGTTCATATGAAAAAATGTTCATGTTTTCTTATATAGAATCACCCTCTGTAATTTGGCGACGCTATTTCTGGACATCCTGTATATTTAGTAAACTCGCCCCGCCCGCGTGGAGCCTCAGCCAGCGAAACAAAAAGTACTAACCTAAAGGTAATACTTTAACCTATGAACCACATAATACATACCTACCATTGAAAAGTGGAAGAATAGTATCGCATGTTAAGCACCAATCAAACCCTCAAGGTTCGATAATAAACACAATCTGGTGAGTTTTCAGATGTTAGGAAAAGTATATATTGCGTCTGTAAGGCTTATGCAGAACAATAACTATTCATAAATAAAGACCTTAAATTTTATTTTAAATTCGGGACTGGATACAACTTTTAAATAAATCACCATGGCATTGAGAATACTAGTGACTATACCGATGATCACAACGGAAGCTGAAAGGCGCTTTTCAAATTTGAAGTTAATTATAACATGTTTAAGAAATTCAATGGGAAATGATAGATAAAAACAATCGAATGAAATTTCACTTTAAAAACTAGGAGACGGCAAGGTCGATGTGCTAACTACCGACAAAAATATGTACAATAATCCTTTTTTGCCATCAAACTGATCTTTTTGAACGTTTTAGAACTTCTCATGAACTTTTTTCCAACTTTATAGATTTTTACTTGCAATAAACTGTTTTAATGGTTTATTCTTCTGGAATCGGTAAGTGCCTTCTTATTAATTTCTTTAAGTGCGCAACAATTGTGATTCAAGGGGGCGCCGAATCCTTGTTTTTTTTAAAGATTTTAACGACTTTAGGGTAAAAAAAGTTCGCGTTCGGCGTGTTAGCCTCCACCCGGCTTTTTGGTGATGGCGCCAAATGCCTTCTTGCTTTGCGCCCTCCCACTTTTGGAGTCCACGAGCCCCCACTAAATAATATTATCATCATTTGTCAGGGGCCCCGGGAAAATCCTTGCGGAGGGGCCCCGGATTTGAAGTTACGCCACTAAAGATATAATTCAATGCATGTAAGCATCAAATGCTTATGGATGCAACATGAATTCTTTAAACCGATTAGGCTATCTGGGTTAAGCGGGTGTCTACAAAATGTCTAAACATTTTTATTTGAAACGTCGAGTTACCGAGGCAAACCATTCCTTATTTCACTGTGCAAAGAGTAATTAAAAAATTAATGAAATTTCAATATAAGATATTAAGAGTTTTATATTTAAAATGCTGTTAACAAAACAATGACATGTATTGAATCAAATATTAAAATCTATGGTTAAAAGTAGCTCCCACTCGTTTTTCTAAATTCCGGCTGCCACCTGGACCCCCAAATTGACGAGTGACACCGCCCCCAACATTTAAGGTTGATTCTCCGAAGCGGTTTTTGCTTGACCATACTGGTACCTGTGCGTCTCCACTGACAGCGTGACCATATCCATTAGCGTGACCGTATCCGATTCTGCCACCAGATCCTGAAATATATTTTAAATATTGTAAAATAACATTAATATATATAGAAATAATAAATACATTCCGAAATATTTGGTAGATATATATTTTTTTTTATTTAGACAATAATACGGTATAGATCGGCTACAGCTTGACCCATACATAATGTCAGCAAACCTGGAAATTTAAAGAAGAGTAGAAATAGTAAGGCAATATGAAAAAACGCATCGATTTGGATTTTTAGTTTTACGATATACTGATGTTTAATTAATTTTTATGTTGTTTAAATACAAGAATTAATTAATATGATTAATATGTCAAAATTGCGGCGTCGTTATCATTATTTTAAATAGCAACGAAGGTTATGTCGTGATACATTGTTTGAGAGGTAATTTCAGCGTGAGTGAGGTCACTAAATTTGTTAGCATTGAAATTTGGAAAAATGTATTATAGTGGTAGCGTCTGATGGAATAGTTTTGCTTTGCACTATTTTGTAAAGTAGAATGTCATGTTTAAAATAGTTGTACCAATTTTTATATGCATACTTAAATAAAATTATACAAGTATAATGTCAGCAATTTGACCAAAGAATTCCATGAGCACTGTTTTGTAAAAGATCTATCTAGGACAGATAAACCAACACTAGATAATAATATTAAATAAGTTGTTTTAGTTAGTTAAAGCGAATATCCACATTTACCAAACCGCCAAGTGGCATTAGAAGTATGGGTTGGCCAAACATCGGTGAAAAAATCTGCATAAAATATATCCATATAAAAACATGATTAATACACACATTGAAAAAAAAAACAATTATGCCCGCCGGCTCTGGTTTTGTAAATTTATTCATGTAAAAATATGTAATTTTCATAGGGGTTCGCGAGAGCGAGACCGAGACCTGGCAAGTCTCGGTCTTGGTCTCGAAGAAAAAGTTTTTTCTCGGTCTCGGTCTCGGTCTTGTCTCGGTTTGGTCTCGGTCTAGGTTTGAGCAAATAAAAAGTAATTAAATAATTTACTGTTTTATTTCGTTAATAACACAAACGTTACTTCGGAATGTTAAGTTAAATGGAACATCTAATAAGTGTCTTTTGTGTATGAGTTCTTGGCGTAGAAGTGATATTAGGGATACACTTCTTAAATAATTTTACATTTTTTGTTTACAACAGTTGTTTGGATAATAATAGTTAATTTAAATAGGTACCTACTAATATTTTAATCTCGATTTTAATATATTTCATGTTAGTTTCTAAATTGTTGTTTTGATATAAAAACGCTTACCTCTAATGTAGGTAGGTATAAGTGATAGGGATTTTTAGGTATGTACAAGGTTTTCCTGTATATTTTAGCAACCACCTACAAGGGTTATTTGAAAAGATGTAAAAAATGGTGAATACAAAAGTTTCATATTTTTTTCCTGAATCTTTTAAATATCCTTTAAACTTTGCCCAAATTTGACATTTGCAGGTTGTCAATTTTTTTAAATGGGACACCCTGTATTTTATTTCATATATAAATAGATATATTATTCCTGATTTCAAAAATATATAGTTTCCCTATATTTCATCCACCCATCTCCAAAACATAACCGTTTGAAATTTTAAAATTAATGTGCATTAAAATATAGTTAGCCATAATTAGAAATTACATTAAACGATGCCATTTGATTTTTACCTGTCAAACGAGAATTCTTGCGAGTTGTTTTAATTTATTATTATATGGGCTATTCGGAACAAGAAAAACTCGATATGATTCAATTATTTTATATAAATGGGAAGAGTGCTTCAAGAGCTTGTAATGAATATAGAAGAAGGTTTCCAGATATGAGAGTTCCTAATCGTATGACAATAATAAATATTGTAAAACAATTAAATGAAATAAAATCACCTAAGCGAAAAGTAAGAACAGTGGAAAGGAACACTGAAAAAGATTTAAATATTTTACTTTATTTTGAAGGTATTTTCCTGTTTAAACTTTCTAAACAATAATTAGTTATATTTATATTTTTTAGAAGACCCTGAGCGTTCAATTCCTGAAGCAGCATTTTTTTTTCATAAATACATTCAGTTCTTTCACGTTATAAATAAAAACCTTATAAGTTTTTACCAGTATTAAGAAATGAATTAAACTAAGTGATGGCAATAAAAGGGACCGATTGGAATTTTGCTAAGAAATACAACGGACAGTATTAAGAAATGAATTAAATGTATCATACTTTTTATTGACGAAGCGAAATTTACCACTGCAGGAATGTTTAATTGAAAAAACAAACATTACTGGTCAAGAGAAAACCGGCATACCACTCAGGAAGTCAAAATACAAGGAAGAAGGTCCCTTCATGTTTGGTGTGGTATTCTTGGTGATAAAATTATTGGGCCCATATTTTTAAACGGAAATCTAACAGGACAAAAATACTATGAATTATTGCAAAATCGACCCAGAACCATTGAAGTTTTAGAAGAAAGAATACGCCAGGCGATCAATGATTTGAATAGAGATTGTTCTAATTTTACCTACGAAGCCATTCACAGAAAATGTATGAGAAATGTTCAGAACTGCATTTTAAATCAAGGAGGCTATATTGAAAATACAACTTAAAATCTCTTAGCTACTTAATAGTTGTAGAATTTTTGTAAATATAAATGTTTCTTTTAACTGTTCTTTAATTAAAATTTTAATATTTCGAAAGCTTATATTTTTAAACCGGGTTAATGAAATATAGGCAAATTATATATTTTTGAAATCGCGAAAAGTATATCTGTTTAAATATGATAGATGAATAATATACAGGATGCTCCATTTAAAAAAAAATTACAACCTGGCCATTTGCAGGAAGATTTTTACATTTTCGATAGGATATACTTACAGACGAATTAAGACAAAAGATAGAACTTTTGTATATACCATTTTTTTACATCTTTTCAAATAAGCCTTGTAGGTGGGCGCTAAAATATACGGGAAAACCCTGTACACATAAAAAGTAGGTACCGATTTATGTCAATTTTGTTGTCAAAGTCAACGCTTTTTCTTCTTATTTTTTTACATTTCTTATCAGTTGTAGCGTAGCCATACAAAGTGATGTAATTTTCAAACATTCTGTATTATATGGAAAAATTTATTTTAAAAATTCTTAAAATTTAACGGTATACAGGGTATCGCGAAATTAGAGAATGAAACATCAACCATGTATTTATCGGTCAAAAACAACTAACATTTTTCTTATAAATGTATATCGGGAAGGGTGCTAGAGCCTCTTAAAAATGGCCCCTGAATATGGTTTTCTTTAATTATTTCCGAAACTTTTAGTTTGTTTCGCTAGGGCGCAGCGTTTTTGATAAAAACGGATTTTAAAGTATACTGACTGCCAAAAACGGGTGTAAAATGAAGGTTATAATTTTTGATATTCCCCAAAAATTCCTTTTGACGTTACAAAACTTTATATTATTATAAAATAGTAGAAACACTTGTTTCAGAAAAAAGTTATGCCTGATTTTCAAAATTTCAATTTCAATTCAATCCCGTTTTTGGCAGTGGGAATAAATTTATAATCCGTTTTTCTCAAAACCCTGCGTCTTAATGATACGAAATAAGAAGCACTTTTTTACGTATTCAAAATTTGAAGAAAAAATAAAAAAATAGCCCACAAGAAAGTTGACGTTAATTTTTTAGGTTCGCTCAAAAAATGTTAAGCACCTGACCTGATTAAAATATTCTATTTCTTATTCCATTTCCGAATTCTAAATATTAAACTTAGCTTACTTAGGGGATTTCCAAAATTTTAAAACTCTATTTTACACAATTTTGGAAATAATTAGAAAAAAAAACATCTTTGGGGGCCCACCTTTAAGACGCACTAGCTCCCGTAGGCGGCGTTTCCCGATATATGTTTATAGAAAAAATTTAAGGTATTTTTGACCAATAACTACAGAGCTAATGCTTCGTCCACTAATTTTGGGTCACTCTGTATAGGTATACGGTATATACTGTATAAGTGGATATGGTCAAAGGTGGCCATTCATCTTTTAATATATACTAATCTGACACGGTTGTACCAGAAGCAGATTTCCAGTGTTGTTTTAACCCATTAGTGCATAGAGTCCCTTTTAGGGGACGCCTATTAAACGTGGCAACAATGCACGCGCTATGCAATAAAATATCCCAACACGTGTTTTATAGCTTGACGACAGTCTACTTGTAACATTCGAACGATAAACAGGTAGAATTGATATTTGTTTGTGTTCAATTTTTGAAGTGGTAAAGAGCATGGATGCGAGTTTATACACAACTAAGCGCGGCGGGTGAGTTTTTATTTTATTTTGTGAATATTATAATATATATTACAGTGAAACGATATTTATTAGTAAATAAATAGAGTATGGATAAAGTTTCTTGCATACAAATAGAGAAATTTTATTTTGACTTTTTGTTACGTGGCTCTATATTTTGTCGTCCCCCATAGGGAACGCTATGCACTAGGATCATTTGTTTCAGAATATCGTTGCATATATGGTTATTTATTTCCGATTGTTAAAGAGTGAACGATTGATGAAGAGTGCACGTACCACATAAAATTTTGACTTTTTGTTATTTGGCTCTACATTTTGTCGTCCCTATAGGAGACGGTATGCATTAGGGCCATTACTTTCAGAATATCGTTGCAGATATGGTCTTTTATTTCAGATTGCCTCTTCATGATTTGATAGCAGAGCTTGAAGAAGATGAGCCTGATAGAGCTGATGTGTATTTATTTCCCCCAGACGATCGTGTTGCAACTGACCAGGATAGTGATAAGTCGGATGAGGAACATAAAGCCGACCCAAACCATTTTGGTGCATCATTGTTACGTACAGAATGTGAAGCAGTTTTGTTTAGGCGAAATCCACCAGAATATGACTCAGAAGACGAAATTCCACTATCCTGCTTCGTAATAAAAAAAATCGACCAGTCTGTATCAAAGAAGAGAAAAATTCAAAAGCCACCCAATACTGAAAAGTCAAAACCACAAAGGGTATGGACGGTTGATAAGCCATCGCTTTCGATAATCACTGAGTGTCATCCCGAACCGCCTCCCGCTGATTTGATAAACCTCAATACACCCCTGAATTTTTTCCAGCTGTTTTTTGATGAGAGGTTATGTGAACTTATTGTAGCACAGTCCAATCTTTACGCAGCTCAAAATAATTTAAATCTGAATTTGAGACTTGAAGAATTATATGTTTTTCTTGGCGCACTACTTCTTTCTGGGTATGCCAAGATCCAAATAAAAGGATGTACTGGTCACCCCAAAGTGACGTACCGATAATTCTCGCTGATAGTATGCGGCTGAATAGATTTGAGCAAATAATTCGTAATTTACATTTGAACAATAATTTAAAAATTGATAAAGAAGATCGACTCTACAAGCTTCGCCCAATTATCGAAACTCTGAACGTAAATTTTAGAAAGTATAGTGGACTTGAGGAGAAACTGAGTATTGATGAAAGTATGATTCCATATTACGAAAAGCACTACGCCAAACAATTCAAATGTAGTGTTACCTTTACTTGAGAAAGCAAATATACCACCCCATAAAGGATATCAAATTTACTTTCATAATTATTTTACATCGTTAAAGCTGCTTACTCATTTATCTCAGAAAGGATTTTGCACAACAGGAACTTTGAGAGAGAATCGAACAGAAAATTGCCCTCTGAAATTCAAACAAGAATGGAATAAAGCAATAAGGGGCTCATCACACCATGTATCATCTGAAGATCTTATAGTTGTTCAATGGAAGGACAACAAAATAGTGTCAGCGGCTTCCATCTTTGATACTTCTGAAAATAAAAGTGCACCACGCTACTGTAGGGAGTCTAAGTCGAAAATAAATATCCCTCAATCTGGTATAATATATAACTACAACCGTGGAATGGGTGGCGTCGATAAATTAGATAACGAGAATACGGCAAAGAAAATGCTGGTGGCCAGTTTTTGTCTATTTATTTGATGTCTCGGTAGTGAATGCCTGGCTACTGATGCGAATTATTAATCCTGAAAATCTAGTTTGCTCTTCAATGAAGAAAATCTTACTGTCCACTGGCATATAAATATTGCAAGGGCGATATTTTCCGCATTAATGCGGATATTTCTTCCATACTATTGTGGAAATTTTTTCTACATTTGCGTGGAAAATTACCTCCTTCTTATAGAAATTCTTCGCATTTTTCTTCATATACCATTCATTGCTTTATAATTTTTTATACATGCGAAATAATTTATCAAATAACATTTTAACAATTCTAAATTATTATCAATTTTCTTATTGTTAATTAATCGTCTTTCCTTGAAATACTTACCTACCGTTGCCGTGTCACTAAATGTTTGTTTTTCTATCTTGTTGATTGACAATAAAGGTTCATGGAACTAACTAATTAATTAGGAGTGAATTTGGTTTATTGAAGCGTTGGTGACGATGAATTTGAACCAGACTTATATGGCGTTTTCGAAGAAATACTCCAAACAGCAAGAAGTGCTCATTTAGAACTGTTACCCGAGAAGTCACGTTGCAGGTCTGAAAGAGAATGTCAAGAATCCAATGGTTGATGAAGAATAATGTGAAGAACTTCTACAAGGAAGACGCAATATTAGCATTTTTTGTAAAATCTGAAGTATCTCTAAATCTTCTACTATTTGGTTAACGAGGGAGATTTTAGTAGTGAATTTGTGTTACTAAAATACCACTTTTGGCGGAAATGCCCACAAAAATACCCGTAATTACGCCCAAATGACCAATCATTTCCTCTGTTACACCTAATTAACTCAAGAATGACCACTGAATACCACTTAAATTATCACTAATTTCCACCAATTACCACTGAAATTCCCATTATATACCACTAATTAAAGTTAGTGTGTTAGAGCTGTATAGGTATTAGTCGAAGTATTATTGAAGCGACCTTGGTTCTACTAAATATTTGACACTAGGTAAGTACAGAAAGCTTTTTAAATATGCTATGTTTTATTACCCTTTTTCTTCGAAACCTATAACAAAAATTTAGCCTTTTTTCGAAATATTTTGCTACAGAAAAATCGTACGATCTTCTCGATGCAAAAATCGAACTCGGCACACCCAAAAACCACTTCCTAAAGTATTCGATTCGAAAAAGATGATTCACCATTTAAAACATACATTTTTGGCTAGTAGGCCATGGCAGAGACCTTTAGAACAATACATTTCTAAGTTTTAAAAAAATGTAATTAATAACTAAATGCGACATACAAATCAAACACAGAACCTGGTTTTACTAAGAAATAAAAAAATAATAATAATTGTACCACGGCCTCAAACGCCTTGTTACCACATCGACGGCCCACACGGCTACGCGACCCGGCAACTCTGGCAGTGCATTTTTAATCTTAAGGGGATTCATCAGCAGTATTTGTTTCGTTCCCGATTTTCTTCGTTAATATGCATAATAGTGAAAAACAGCCAAGTCTTAAACCTGTGACCTGAGCCTGTGTCTTAATCTTTCATATAAAAAGAGAAACAGAGACAATGTCTCTGATAAGAAGTACCTAGTACTTAAAGTGTGGCAAACTTATTTGGAACAGCGACGTTTGAGGAGCGAAGCGAGGAAAAATGGCTTGCAGCCAATCGCCTTGATGCACTTTGTCACGAGGACGACAGGAACTTGACGCACCTGTTGCCGGATGTATCGGGCAAATAGATATAAATGTCGCAAATTTATTTAAATTGATAATGTGTAAAATAGATTATGAATTAAAGTTGAAGTATTAGTTAAGTTTCAGTTGCCAGTTATTTTCAATGAGTTAATGAGTATATTAAATTATGTGTTTATCTAAATAATAGGTATAAATATTAATTCTCAAAAAATATTAAAGTTACTCGACAACGTCGCCAATTTTTTGTCCGCATTCTTTCCGCTGTTCAAGTTATACTTGCCACACTTTACCTAACTTTTGGTTTTTTGACATTCTCCTTAGATTTTAAGTGTAACCGCATGTAACGAAAATCACAATAAAATCAAGTTAAGAAAAATACTTTTTTCTACAGCCGCGCGCAAAATAACTAAATACTAAATTCAAATGAAATTGCAAAATCGACGAATGTCGTGGATCCTTATTTTGTGCTCTAGCGCGAACATGGAAAAGAAAATTCTCACTTTTTCGGTCTAGTGTGCTGAATGGTCATGGAAACTGAAGATAAATAAATGACAGTCGTGCGTTTGTTACAGTTTGTTGCTGGCACTCTCTAAATATGCCCGAAGCCCGCACATAATATGTCAAAAATGACAGTCATTTGCAAATTTCAGAATAAGTATAAAGAAAAATGTGCATTTAATTTAAAAAAATGCGGCTGTAGAAAAAGTTCTGTGTGTTTTTCGAGCGCAAAGTAAGATTGCCGTTTTCGAAACATTACCCCAGATAAACCCACACCAGATGCAAAAGATCGGCAAATTCCTCGCTAGCCAACTTTAACCTTGACGTGGCGGTTATACGCGGCCTGCACCAAATAATCTGGGTATGATTATAGAATTGTTCTTCAAAATTAAAATAGTTGGTCCGCACCAATTAAATGAAAACGTGTTTTGTTGGTGGAATGGTTCAGGAAAAATAAAAATTTGCGATAGCCATTCGCTTTCTTTTTTCCCAACAGGCGGTCATGGAAATCTTGTGTTATTATGGCTGCTTTGACTTTTTTACAGAAATTCCCTTAATACGCTTTATTGTATGCCAATTTAAGGTTGTTTTAACATTGAAAATGTTTCTGTTATCCTAATATAGGTCCTCAAATAGTGAAAAAGTACATGCTACATTTGCCACATGACGTCATACGCGTGAGAGATCGTGTTAGTTTGTTTATTTAAACTTAAATTTGATCATAAGGTATCGGAATCCTTTCAAGTGACTAAAATAAATTGGAACTAACTGAAGCTAACCGAAAGTTGATTGAACGACTAACCAAAAGTAACCAAAAGCACTAAAACGGGCTAAAACGTATCGGAACAGATTACAAACATTAAAATAAGTTAAAACTAACCAAAACGAGCCAAATTTTAAGGACTAACCAAAACTAACCAAAAACATTAAATTTGATTAAAACATATCGGGACCAATTCAAACGTCTAATATAAATTGGAACTAGCTAAAAGTAACCGAAAGTTGATTGAATCACTAACCAAAACTAACCAAAAGCAAATAAAAGCACCAAAACGGGCTAAAATGTTTCGGAACAGATTCAAAATATTGAAGTAAGTTAAACTAACCCAAATTAACCGAATATTGGCAACTAAGCTAAACTAACCAAAAACATTAAAATTGGTTATAACGTATCGGAACTGGTTCAAATGACTAAAATAATTTAAAACTAACTGAAATCAACCGAAAATTTATTGAACGACTAACCAAAAGTATCCAAAAGCAACAAAAAGGGCTAAAACGTATCGGCACAGATTAAAAATATTAGATTAGGTTGAATTTAACCGAAGTCTGGAGACTAATTTAAATTGACCAAAAACATTTAAACTGGTTATAACGTTTTGCAACCAGTTCAAATGACGAAAATAAATTGGAAATAACTGAAAGTAACCTAAAGTTGATTGAATGACTAACCAAAACTAACCAAAAAGTTAAAATTGGCAATAACGTATAGGAGCCGGTTCCAATGACTAAAATAAATTAAAACTAACTGAAATTAACCAAAAGTTGGTTAAACAACTAAACTAACCAAAAGTAAACAAAAGCACAAGAAAAAGGCTAATTTTCAGTTAGTTTTAATTTATTTTAGTCATTTGAATCAGTTCCGATACGTTATACCCAATTTTAGTATTTTTGGTTAGTCACCAAAATTCGGTTAATTTGTATTAGTTTTAACTTACTTCCATAGTTTTAATCTATTTCGATACGTTGTAGCCCGTTTTGGTGCTTTTAGTTACTTTTGGTTAGTTTTGGTTAGTCATTCAATCAACATTCGGTTACTTTCAGCCAGTTCCAATTTATTTTAGTCAATTGAACAGGTTCCGATACGTTCTAATCAAATTTTTGGTTAATTTTAGTTAGTCGCCAAAATTCGATTAATTTGGGTTAGTTACTTATTTTAATATTCATTTTCAGTTCCTATAGGTTTAGCCCTTTTTGGTGTTTATAGTTACTTTTGATTAGTTTTGGTTAGTTATTCAATCAGCTTTCGTTTAGTTTAAGTTTGTTTTAATTTATTTCAGTCATTTGAAATTTGAACCGGATCCGATACGTTATAACCAACTTTAATATTTTGCTTCATTTTAGTTAGTCGCCAAAATTCGGTTAAATTGGGTTAGTTACTTATTTTAATACCTTTAATCAGTTCCGATACGTTTTAGCCATTTTTGCTGTTTATGGGTACTTTTTATTAGTTTTGGTTAGTCATTCAATCAGTTTTCGGTTGGTTTTAGTTAGTTTTAATTTATTTCAGTCATTTGAACCGGATCCGATACGTCATAACCAATTTTAATGTTTTGGTTAATTTTAGTTAGTCGCCAAAATTCGGTTAATTAAAGTTAGTTTCAACTTACCTTAATCATTTTAATATGTTCCGAAATGTTTTAGCCCTTTCTGATGCTTTTGGTTAGTCTTGGTTAGTCGTTCAGTCAACTGCCAGTTAATTACAGTTGGTATTAATTTATTTTAATCATTTTAACCAGTTCCGATACGTTATAAACAATTTTAGTTTTTTTGGTTATTTTAGGCTAGTCACCAAAATTCAGTTCATTTGGGTTAGTTTTAATATTTTTAATCTATTTCGATACGTTTTAGCCCGATTTGATGCTTTTACTTGCTTTTGATTAGTGGTTCAATCAACTTTAGGAAAAATTCAGTTAGTTCCAATTTATTTTAGTCGTTTGAATCGGTACCGAGACGCTATAAGCATTTTTAATGTTTTCGGTTAGTTTTGGTTAGTCACCAAAATTCGGTTAATTTGTGTTAGTTTGGGTTAGTTCACTATTTTCAATATTTTTAATCTATTTCGATGCGTTTTAGCCCGTTTTGGTGCTTTTGGTTACTTTTGGTTAGTTAGTCGTTCAATCAACTTTCGGTAAAGTTCAGTTAGTTTCATTATATTTTAGTCATTTGAACCAGTTCCGGTACATTATAAGCAATTTTAATGTGTTTGGTTAGTTTTGGTTAGTCGCTAAAATTCGGTTAATTTAGATTAGTTTTAACAACATTTGTAATGTGTTCTGATAAGTTTTAGCCCGTTTTGGTGTTTTTAGTTACCTTTGGTTAATTTTGGTTAGTCATTCAATCAACTTTCGGTTACTTTCAGTTAGTTCCAAATTATTTCAGTCACTTGAACCGGTTCCGATACGTTATAATGAAATTTAATGTTTGTGGTTTGCTTTCGTTAGTCACCAAAATTCGGTTCGTTTTGGTTAATTTTAACTTTACTTTAATTTTTGTATCTTGTTCCGATAGGTTTTAGCCCGTTTTGGCGTTTATGGTTTGTTTTGGTTAGTGGTCCAATCAACTTTCGGTTAGTTTCAGTTAGTTCCAATTTTTTTTAGTTATTTGAACCGATTCCGATACGTTATAATCAAATTTAGGTTTAAATAAACAAACTAACACGATCTCTCACGCGTATGACGTCATGAATGTGGCAAATGTAGCTTGCACTTGTTCACGATTTGAGGCCCTATACTAGGAAAACAGAAACATTTTCAATGTTAAAATGCATTTTTAGATCGTCAGACATGCAGAATAGTTTAGTTCAAACAAAAGTTCCGATATCATAATAATAAAAAAATTTCCCATATGTGGCCAATATTCTGGAGAACACTGTAACATGGCAACTTATAACTCCAGGCATTTTTGACAAAAATAAAATAAAGATTAATTATTTTTCGTAACACTCTCGGACTAAACCAAAAGACTCGCGTGGCTCGCGTTTAGAATCATACTAGGGCTTGCCCTGACTATTTCTTGGGATGGCTGGCCATTCCAAGGAGGCGGAGCTTTAAACGAATTCTTGTTTCATGCGTTAGGTGGGAGGTTTCGCATCTGGTGTGGGTTTATCTGGGACATTACTGCGCTCCGTTACGTGTCGCGCAGTAACATTATTTCTCAAGCGGCAATCCGTTACTTTGCGCTCTAAATACACGCAAGCTTGCCACTTCTCATGCAATAGAAATACTCTTAGGAAAATGAATATTGTGTTTTTTTAACTGATACTAATAGGGTCTCAGAAACATAGTTTAGCTAAATCTTAGTTAAATAGTTTAGTTAAAACTCTGTTACTTTCTATAAAATAATGCAAATTCGACGGCATGGCATTATTTTAATATTACAAAACTACGACTTATTACCCCAAAATATCTTTAAAATATTAAAACTTACCAAAATTACCACTAATTACAACTAATTTCCAGAAATTACCACTAATTCCCATTAGTTACTAGTAATTACCATTAATTAAGTAATTATCACTCATTTCCACTTATTACCACGACTGTGTACACTAAATTATCACAATGAAATCCCCCTCTATGGGTAAGATATTAAATGCTAAACACGAGGCTTAATAAAAAAAAACAACGTCAACACGTGCAAGTTTTTTAAATTGCATTTCGTAAAAAAAGTGGGAATTAAATAAATAATCCAAATATTAACTAGACATGAGTTTGACAATTTCACTATGAACGAAAAATAACTTTCAGTCAAAATTACTACAATTCCAGAGAATGGCAAGGGTATTCCCTCGAGAAGAATTAAGTAATTTGGCTCTTGGCGATATAGAAGAAAAAGTTTCCGTACTATTGATTAAAATTGTTGATAATAAAACTCATCGAAGCAGATCCTTTGAGACTTCTGGAGAAGAAAATTTAAATTTGTAAATAAGAATTATCACTGCAGGATATTCTTTTTAATCTCGTAATATTACCGGTCTGTATCCAGTTAGACCGGCGGATAGGTGGGAAATAAAATACCACCCGCGGACCAACAGGCAGGGCAGATGGGACTCTTTAGCTGTAAAGAAAGCAGCTCATCTAAGAGAAGGATACTCTGAAAATAAACCCTGGTCCTCCAAGATTGGGGGTTGAGGCATCGAGCCAACTCCTCGATACTCAGAAAAATGTGAAATGTTAAAAAACCTAACCAAAGCCACGGAACTAAAGATTGGAACCAAAGACGACGAAAAATGCTACGGAACAGGACAATGATTTATAACACATTGAACGTACAGGGTGGCCCGGTTAAGAGGGGCCTATACCTTATCTCGAAAACTACGGTGGTTGGAAAAAAAAAATTAAATACAAAAGTTTTTCCTAGTAAAATGATCTTTATTTTTTTTGTATTGTTTTAATCGTCACTTTTTTATATACAGGATGGTCAAAGAAAGTTACACTTTTTTGAATGAAACACGCTATATTTTATTACATTTTTGGATTCTACTTAAAATTCTAAGCATATTTGATGTATGATGTTATACCTCTAGAGTTAGTAGTTTCACAGATACAAACAGTTGAAAATCGGTACTTTGACTACTTTTCACCTTGGTAGCAAGAAGACCATTAGAGATGGAGTAAAATTAATTTCACATTCCTATCTTAACTTTTCAAGAACTATTTGACGGTACTAATTGGCAGGTGGTACCATGGGTACCAAATCTGGTACCTCTGTAGGTACCATCAGTTAGCACCATCAGATAGCTCTTGAAAAGTTAAGATAGGAATGTGGAATTCATTTTACTCCATCTTTAATGGTCTTCCTGCTACCAAGGTGAAAAGTAGCCAAAGTACCGATTTTCAACTGTTTATAGCTGTGAAATTACTAACTCTAGAGGTATAACATCATACATCAAATATGCTTAGAATTTTAAGTAAAATCCAAAAATGTAATAAAATATAGGGTGTTTCATTTAAAAAAGTATAACTTTCTTTGACCATCCTGTATATAAAAAAGTGACGATTAAAACAATACAAAAAAAATAAAGATCATTTTATTGGGAATAACTTTTGTATTTAATTTTTTTTCCAACCCCAGTAGTTTTCGAGATAAGGTATAGGCCCCTCTTAAACGGGCCACCCTGTACAAGGCCTCTCTCGAAAAACAAGCGAAATAATGTCTGAACTCAAGAAAACCAAAGTAGATGTGATTGTGCTTACGGAAACAAAAAAGAAAGGCAGTGGCTCTGAGAACTGGGGGTATTATGACCACTTCTATAGTGGAGTTGCCAAAGACCAACGCGCACAACAAGGAGTATCCATTCTGATCCGAAGATCGCTGAAAAAACACATTACTTCATGGGAAGCGATTAATCAGCGATTTATAAAAATGAACCTCACGATAAAGGAACACCGAGTTACTATACTAGGAGTGTATGGGGTTAATGAGGGTTATTTAATCAACGCTAAAGACGAATTCTATGAACAACTTAACGATGAAATTAATAGAATAGGAAACTCCAGGGAAATCATAATTTTAGGCGACTTAAATAGCAGAGTGGGACGAAAAGCTAGTGACAATGTTGTGGGAGCATATGGCGAAGAAACACGTAATAACAACGGAGAACGACTTACAACAGTATGCGAACAAAATAAACTGAAAATTTTGAACGGTTCCTACCAACACCGTGACATCCACCTGGACACAAAAAACCCGAAATCTCAAATCCATACTCGACTATGCCATTGTAAGGCAAAACACAAAAATGAGGGTCCAAGACGTGAAAGCATGTAGAGGACCTTCCTGCGGCAGCGACCGTTACATGTTGAAATCAAAAATCGTATTCCTCAACAAAGAACAACACCCACAACAGGCAGACCACGCAAAAACAATAGAAAACAGGCAACCAATACGCTATAACGTGGACAGCCTGGAACTTGATAGTGTTTGTGAACTATATAGAAAACGCTTAGACGAGAAATTAGGCACATATAATTTCAACAACGCAGAAGAACATCATGAACATATAAAACAATGCATACATGCTGCAGCAGAAGAAGCATTGGGAAAGTATAACGGAACCCGGCGGAGAATGAAACCATACTGGTGGGATGACGAAATAGAAGAGGAAATTATAGAAATAACCTATAAAAATGCCCAAGCAAAAGTAAGAAGACGAATAACGCAAAAGAAAAACGAAGCCTGGGAAAAAAATTGTCAAAAATTAAATACCTACTTGGGAGGAAGAAAAAGCTCCGAAAGAAAATGAGAACCAGTAAATCAAAAGAAATAATATCGCCAAGATCAACACAGAAATGGCAAGAATACTTCAAAAATCTATTAACCGAGAATAGACCAGAATTTAATACGGAAACAAACATAGCTAGAATTAACATAATTGCGTCTCCACTAAGAGTGAGTCAAGGGGAGGTTAAAGAAGTAATTCTGCCACTTAAAAACGGAAAATCCCCAGGACCAGGTGATATTCCCGCCGAATTAATTAAAGCTGGAACCAAAACGCTATACGAACACCTTAGAAAACTCTTCCAAGACTGTCTAAATGGCAGGGATATACCAACTGAATGGCACATATCCATAATGTCAACAATCCATAAAAAGGGTAGTACAGACCAATGCGAAAACTATAGGGGGATTGCAGTAACTAGTACGCTACGTAGAATTTACGGGAAAATGTTAAGGAACAAAATCGAAAGCGAGTATAAAGATCTAGAGGCGGAAGAACAAGCTGGATTTAGAGCCGGTCGGTCTACAGTAGACCACCTATACTGCGTTACACAACTGATTGAGAAAAAAACTGCAATCAAGCAAGAAATCTATCTGTTGTACGTGGACCTGCAGAAAGCATATGACAGTGTACCTCTCACAAAATTGCGGAAAACTCTAGAACAAACGAACATCGCAAATGGACTGATAAAAGCCGTCCAAAAAATCTATGACAAGAACGAAACAAAAATTAAAATAGGACGAAATATCTCCAATGGGTTCACTGTTACAAAAGGTTTGAAACAGGGATGCTGTCTTTCGCCGACGCTTTTTAAAATTTATTCAGAACAGGCCCTCAAAGTATGGAAACGGAAATGCAATGGTATGGGAATACCTCTCAATAATAATAATACCCTATACACCCTATGTTTCGTAATAGCACAGGATCATGATGATTTAAGCTATATGACCCGAAAACTTATAGAAGAGTACAAGAAATGGGGCCTCGAAGTCAACATAAAAAAAACAGAGTGCATGTGCATTGGTGGTCTAGCACAAGATATTGACTTGGATGATGGAGCAAAGATTAAACACTGCGAGGAATATAAATACTTATGAATGAAGATAACACACGATGGGCTACTCGACACAGCAATCAAAGAACGAAACACACAAGGCAGAAAAGTTATCTCTATGATGAACGGAATACTATGGGATCAAACGACATCGAAAGCTAATAAACAAAGAATATATAATACCATCCTTAAAAGCATTATAACCTACGGTAGTGAAACATGGCAAGTAAAACAGTCTACAGAAAAAATGCTAATAACAACTGAGATGGACTTCTGGAGGAGATCTGCGGGTAAATCAAGAAGAGACAGGATACACAACGACAGAATAAGAGATATAATGGGTGCCAAACAAACGATTGTTGATGATATAAGAACAAAACAGTTAATATGGTATGGTCATGTCCAAAGAATGTCAGACGATAGGTTACCAAAACAAATTTTGACATGGACACCCCAAGGGAAGAGAGGAAGAGGAAGAGCAAGAAGAAGCTGGAGAGAGGGCATTGACAAAGAGATGAAAGAAAGAGACTTGCCGGATAACTTATGGCAAGATAGAGATGGATGGCGGTTAGGAGTCGGAAAGCGTCGTAGAACGCTATAAGCCGATATGCTATGGAATATTATAAATCACTACAGATGCGTTCAGATAAAATAAACAAATTTGACAAGTGGCAACATTTTTAAAATCCAACATCAAGACAATATACATTATTATAGAACATCATCAGCCACTTGCCGATTCTGGGTTGGACATAATTAATCTTAAGCGACACACATCAGATGGAAAATCTACCAAAGAAAAAATCCAAATCGACGTATTTTGCAGGCTTATTGGACTTTATTTTAAAATTTGATTAGTTTTCCATGAAAAAAATTACAAACCCGATTTTTTTTTTAATTTTTGAAAATACATGTTTTTAGTGCAGCCATCAAAACGATGTTATCAAAATCGAAAGTTATCAGATTTGGTGATCATATTCAAGCTGAAACTTCCTTTTAAATAATGTATAACATAACCTAAGTTGCTATTTGAAAATGTTTTTAATGACGTCATAACTTTGATATATTTTAAGCACAAAATATAAAAAAGCACTATCATCAAAATGTGTAAGACTAAAAATCCGAATCGACGTGTTATTGCATATTTCCATGCTATTTCCCATTCTTCACGTATTTCCAGACTTTATGCCCGTACTGTGTAATTTCATAAATAATATTTTATAAACCAAATCCTTGAAGAATACATAAAAATAATGAATAAAATGTATCGCATTTTTCAATAAATATGTATAATGAACTGAAAGAATTTGTTGCTCTCTAAATAATTATATTTAGGAATATTAAATGTTTAAAGAAACGTGAAAAAAGGAGATTTGATATGAATAACGCGTAATCACATTATTCTTTCACAAATAAATATTTTGTATTACCCCCAGAGACATTGACTTCAATGATGTAGACATTTGTAAAATAAAAGAATATTACCATTAGGATTTTCAACTCCTACATGACCACCTTGGACCTTCCCAGTGGCACTTCCTGAACCAAAACCAGTGCTTTTCCTAAAAGTAATTACAACCATCATAACAAAAATTATCAATACAGAGAATGTAATATCTGGTTTAATAATAAACATAAATAAAGGGTAATTAGGAGCTGATGTAATTACTAAACTATACTAAGAATACTTTAAATTCATTTGTGAATGTTTCTGTCTATTTGTATCTAATTGTATCATAAAATAGAAAGGTAATTTTCAACACGAATTCGATGTTAGACATCTAGAATTGATTAGATGTCGCAATATGGAAGTAATTTTATATTATTTATATTATTTTTAGTCAGGTAAATAATTTATTTTTAAAGATATTGATACAAACCGAAAACAAAATTGCAGCGTTGCTTAGTTTTAAGAGAGAGAAATATTATTTAGCACTTATTCATTCATATTAAAATTAGGTACCTTCTCTGGCGGCTTAAAACAGGAGTTAACTGATATTGTTGTCCGTCTTCATCTTTAACCCGTTTTTGCCTAGTGTTCCATTATTGGACAACTATCAAATGTGCCCGGTGTTCCATTATTGGATCATTATTACCACTGGTCATTTGTGGTGCCCCCACCAAACTTCCTCGAACGCATCGCTGCGACACACGGTTTAATATATTCAGTAGACTTTTAGACGCAGTCGGGAGCATATATTCATGGTATTGGTATAGTGCAGTTCAGTTCGCGAAAACAGTATTGTGCGTAGCTCGAAGTGAGCAAGATGGCCGCTAGGAAGTAAGTAAAAATATACATATTACCTTACAATTTTACTAATACTGTTGCAGTTTTACATTGCTTAATGTTTATATATTATGTTTTTATATGAAATTAGTATAATATAATGTCTTTGATTCATTTACATGAATATTTTTAATTATGTTCCAAAATTGGAACACCGGGCACGAATGGATACGTATGCCATGAATATTTAAAATTATAGTAAATGTTTACATTCTAGTTCAAAATTAAGTTTTTTCATTATTAAGTGGTATAAAAACTCTAGTGAATGATAATTAGCGTTCTTATGTATTTTGTTAGGCAAAATTAACTAAGTGTTTTGTTATTCTTTTTCAGATTTTTAACTACTAAGGAGTTGATTGATATAGTGGAGGACGAACATTTTTGGGAAGGCGATATATTCATAACCCCACCTGCTGATTGTGCTGATTCAGAAGAGGATTCAGATGATGAAGAATCACCAGCAGCCAATGTCAATCATCTTAGTGGACGTCAATTGGAGGCACAAGCAGTAGGGAAATTTTGTACTCTTGATGGCATTGTACGTCTGGGCGAAGAAGAAAATCTTTCTTGCGATGGCAGCGTCGACAATGAAGAATGGGACGCGGAAGATTATCTACCTCTTGCTCGGTTAGTTAAAAAACCAATCAAACGGGAATGGGAAAAATCGGATTTGAAATCGTCCTTTCTAGAGTTCATTTCGCCAATGCAATCACTGCCACTGTATTATGACGCTGTTTCTTGTTTCGAATCTTTCATAAATTTAGATATTATAACTTATTTGAAGGACATGTTTGAAACATATGCTAAGCAAAAAGGGCAGCACAATTTTCAAACAGACACTGAGGAGCTACGATGTTTTATTGCCATTTTATACGTGTCCGGTCATCTTCAGGTGGCCCGCTGGAGAATGTTGTGGGAAGTAGATACCGATACTTACAATCCTTTAGTTGCAAATTCAATGAGACGCAATCGGTTTGAAATGCTAAAACGCTTTGCTCATTGTACCGATAACAACGCCCTGGTACAAGGTGATAAATTCGCAAAAGTTCGACCATTATTTGATATGCTAAATGCACTTTTTTTAAAATATGCTCCTTTGGATGAAAGACTTAGCATAGATGAAAGCATGGTACCTTACTTTGGACGTCACGGAGCCAATCAATTTATTAAGGGCAAACCAATCCGGTACGGATACAAGGTTTGGTCGTTGTGTAATACAGCCGGGTATCTTATTCAATTCGACCCATATCAGGGGAAACAAGATGACAGACCTCATATGGAATTGGGCGTAGGAGGTTCTGTGGTTATGACTCTCGTGTCAAAGCTTCCAAAAAATATTGCTTTCAAGTTCTATGGCGACAGATACTTCTCGTCATTGAAGCTAGTGAATACGCTCCATGATATGGGCTACGGGTATACTGGAACTATAAATCCTAATCGAACCGAAAAATGTCCTTTACCATCCAAGTCCGATGTGAAGAAAACTGCTCGAGGAACATACGATTACCTCTCAGATAAAAACTCGAATCTTACTATTTGTTCGTGGAATGACAATCGGCCAGTACTAATTGTTAGTTCCTGTGATCCGGTACTACCTATCAAAGAAGTAAGTCGTTGGGTATCGACTGAAAAAAAGAAAGTTTCTGTTCCGCAACCAAATGTCATTGGCCAATATAACAAGTGTATGGGCGGAGTTGATCGCATGGACCAGAACATTAACAATTATAGAATAAATATTAGATCAAAAAAGTGGTGGTGGACACTTTTTGTCTTTTGTTTAGACTCTGCAATACATAATGCATGGCAGTATTACCGTCGCCAAAAGGATTGTGAAAAAGTTGATTTTCTTAAATTTAGACGCGATATTACTAACACGTATCTGAAAAAATATGGACAACCTCCTGCCACTGGTGGTAGGCCTAAAACATCCAAACTATTATTGGACAGAGTGCATGATCAAGTAAGATTCGATGGTTTGAATCACTGGATAGTCCCTGCTGCAAAACAAAATCGCTGCGCCATTTGTCAGAAAAATACAACAAAGATGTGTGAAAAATGCGTAATAAATTTGCACGAGCAATGCTTTAAAATATATCACGTTAAATAATATAGGATTTTATAGGTCCTTTTTTTAATACAACCATGTTAAAATAAGAGTGCTTTATTTTTTACTAATTTTATACAACTCTAATATGCCCGGTGTTCCAAAATTGGAACAGCCTTTTTTCAAAAAAAAAGCTATCACCCATATCATTTTTCCTGAAAAGTCATGTCATATTAACCTAATTTAGCCACAACAACCATATTATATCCTGATATTAACAATTTGAAAAACTTGGGCACATAAGGTAGGCAAAAATTAAAATATTTGGGCAATAACGGGTTAATCGTAAAGGAAGGAAATGCGGTAGTAAAAACAAGACTTGCCAAGAATATCATACCGAATAGCTCAGACTGCATTTTAACTCTTTCAATTCAATTAATTAAAAACTGTTATTCAAACCGCTTTGTATGATTAATACGGTGCTGACTGTTAATTCTAGTCTCGATTTCTCATGCTTTATAGCAGAGCTCTTCGGTTATCGTTATCAGAAGACTGTAATTCACCGTCCGCAGAAAGTACCGTCTTAATAACAAAACAATTTGTCGCATAACGTTAGTGATACGTCTGCTGAATGCTTATTTTCGCTATGCTTTTTAAGGTCAAAGATATTAGTAATTACATATAATAAAACAATAAGATTTAAAATATTTATATCTCGGGTTCCTCGAATACTAAAGCTTTAGAAATTAACACATTTGATTTATCAGAATATTGCTCTGATGTATAAAAAAATCTCATTAGAGGAGTGCAATTATCGGAAAAATTAAAGCGAATATTTCCCTCATGTATAAAAAATCCCATTAGAGGAGTGCAATTCTCGGAAAATTACAGCGATAATTGCACTGTAGAAACCGAAAGAGCACAGCGATAATTGCATCGTACGTAGCTATGGTAATTCCATTGTAAACTTGACAGCGACAATTTATAAATAACGTCAAAGTCAAGTGAATATATATTATTTAAAAATGTCTCGTTTCGGATTAAAAAAAATCGTATTTTTGCGTCATTTTCATATTTTGGAAAAAGAGCCCTCCACCTTCGGTGTCGGGCTCTTCCTCCAAAATATGAAAATGAACTCATGCAGTTTTTAGACAACACGCTGTCATGCAAAATTATCGGTAATTTTGGTGCACTTGTGCAATTACTTCCGAATATTTCATTCATCTCTCAAAATTGACATTTTCCACCGTTTGTCTTCCGATATGATTACATTGTAGTTTCTGAATTACCATCCCCATCGATACGTTTTTAAAGCATAAAATTTTTTATCTTCAACCCGAGCCTGCTATCGCATGTCAAGTAATTGCACAAGTGCATCAAAATTACCGATAATTTTGCATCTTTTCCAAAATATGAAAATGACCGCATGCAGTTTTTCTAAGACAACACGCTCGAATGCAAAATTATCTGGTTACTGTGATGCACGAGTGTAATTCGGGGGAATATTTTCCGAATAAGGACATGGTTTTAAAAAATACATTATTATTATTTTTTTAATACTGAAACGTACATGTAACTGTAAACAAAGCAAAGAGACGCAAAATTTCGTTTTTTTTTTTAATTCCGAAACGAGACATTTTTAATAATATTTATTCACTTGACATTGACGTTATTTATAAATTGTCGCTGTCAACGTAAGTTTACAATGGAATTACCATAGAGTACGATGCAGTTATCGCCGTGCTCTTTCGCTTTCTACAGTGCAATTATCGCTGTAATTTTACGAGAATTGAACTCCTCTAATGAGATTTTTTTATACATGAGGGAAATATTCGGAAAAATTAAAGCGAATATTTCATTCATCTCTCTAATTTGACATTTTAATAATAAAATACCTGCTAGATATTGTTGTGTTTAGCCAGTCATATCTAAATACTCTAAATTACAGGATAATACTGCACTAGTGCAAATTAACAATACGCACATGTGCAGTATTACCAGGCTTAAAAAATTTAAGTTGGAAATATCTTAAATTTGAATAGAAAAAAAGCACACAAAATTCACTTCTTAAAAAAATACGACCGAAATATTATTTTACAAAAATAGTACACATACAATAATTTTTGTTTTTAATTTAAACAACAAATAAATATTAGATTAAAAATCATTTAATTTTATTAAAATTAGTTATTAAAGTTGTGACAATGAAAAACACTATTATTAAAATTATTTTCAGCACCCAATGAACTTTGACCGGAAACAACGCTACGTCAGGCCGATGTTGAAACTGAAGAAATATTGAACTCGTTCAGATTCTAATTTTCTCACATTTTCCTTATCAGCTCTTCGTGATAGTCTTTGTCCAGTTTTGTAAGTATAAGGTCTTATTGTATTTACATTGAAATGACCTGTAATTTTTGTTAATTGATTTTCATTTATTCCGGTTTTTGCTAACTGCGTTACGGTAGTGATCCGATGAGAATGATTAGTAAATTTAAAGTTTGTTATGTCCAGGCCAATTTTTAGCTGAAATGCTTGGCCACTTTGAGAGTTCGTTCCTACCAACCGAACAGTTTTTGCACCATACGCCATTTTTTGGCAAATCCAGATTACTAGTGAGAAAAAGACTTTATATTGCATCTCCCTTTTCAAATAATTTTTTTGTTCAATCTGTAAGAAAAACAGTATTTTTTTATTAAAAAGTTTTGGGAAAAGGTTAGAAGGATTTGGTTTACCTGACAAGACAGATGTCTTCATTAGCAGTGTTTCTTATAAGCCATTTGCTGTCCGATAAACTGCAATTCCCACCTTGACATGTTTTCGAAAATAGAGGGTTGATTTTAATCCTATTTGTTAGTGATTCATCGTGATGTTCAAAAAATTCGATTACACAGTTACATGCTTCATCTCCTCGAAAAGCCAATTCGTATGATAAAACATGGAAACAGTTCTTCTAAAGTATAATTATTGGTGTATTTTCATTATAATGTGTCAATATTTTCTAAAATTCAACGTAACTGAATGCTGACGAACTGGTTTTTCCTTTTTCTGGTTCAACCTGCAATTTCCGTCGAACAGCGTCCTTGGCATCTCTTGCAGACTTGAACCTTTTATCTGCAAATGGATCTATAACAACTCCAAAAGAACAGCTACATTTTTCTTGAACTAGTTTTGCAACCACATTCCACATAGTCTTTATAGCACTTTCTTTGTAAATTGTCCGTAAATGGCCCGTAAAACGGTTTTTGCAATTTTGAGGTTATGGTATCTCTATTCGAAAAGAAACTCGTTAAACCGACACACCTAAAAATTGGCAAATTTAAGTCGTCAAAACTTCAGCCGATTTCGATATTTTACAAATCGTCAATTATCCAGGGTGGTGAAAAAATAATTAGTGCAAAAATCATTAATTTTGTAACATCGTTTTTTATTCTCTAAAAAAAGCTACATTTAGGAAATCTAGTGCGTTTAAGAACAATACAATCAATAACGCAACATGTAAAAAATAAAATAAGAAAAATTTGAACTTAATATCTTGTTGGCCCCCCACGAACTCGAATAACTTCCATAATTTCTGGCGAATGGAAGCACGACAGATTCCAACATTTGATTAATATACCTGTCGGCATTGACGGTCTCTTCCATGATGACAAGCTCTGTTTTTCCGTTTAATATTACACCTGCCCACATAGTTAACCCACCGCCACCAAAGGCTCCATATATTCGTCCAAATACCTCTCTCCCCGCCTTCTCCATAACAAAATGCGTCCATCTGGGCCACTTAAATTTATTCTGCATTCGTCGGTAAACAGACAGTGCCGCCATTCGTTTTCCCCCCAGTGTTCATGAGCTCTTGCCCATTCCCTGCGTCTGGCGCGGTGGTTATCTAGCAGACGAGGGCACTTCTCTCTTTTCCGAGCCCTTAATCCCCCGGAGCGAAGCCTTCTTCGGGCCGTGGATAATGAGACTTGAAGATTTCTCTTCTCTGGTATTGGTTCGCCTTGCTCGTCGTCCGCCGTGTCTATAAGTGGTGCTTCCATTTATGTTATGCCGTTCGATAGCTCGCTGAACGGTACCGATCGACGTATTTAACAGTTCAGCTATAGTTGAGTACGAATAATTTTGATTTCTTAATCGAATAATATTGTCCAATATGAAATTATTTAACCTCAATTAACCAATAAATATTTGAAAATATCTGACACTTTTGTGACACGAACAATAATAAAAAACATGCTGTTAAAACCATGGAGCATGCAACTGTGTTGCTATAGTTTTTAACGTTAAATATGGAGACCTTATGAACATTTACCAAATTTCGATTTGGATTAATCTTTAAAGAAAATAAAACAAAATGTTGAGTCTTTAGAAAAAACACAATGGATTATTTTTTAAACAAGAAATTAATGCAGTTGGAAAGCATCAGCACATTTATTAATATAAGACCTAAGTGCCTAAAAATGTTTTGCACGCAGAAAATTAAAAATTATTTTTGCACTCATTATTTTTTCACCACCCTATATAATTGACAAAATAACTTTTCACGTTTTTTTCGTGCTTTAATTTGACGAAGTTTTGACGATTCAAGGTTTGCCAATTTTTAGGTGTATCGGTTTATCGAGTTTTTTTTTTCAAATAGAAATATCATAACCTCAAAATTGCAAAAACGGTTTTATGGGCCACTATTGTAATTTAAACAAGAATTTCCATTTACAAAATTTTCCGACAACTCCTATAACAAGCTTGACGAAAACCGATTTAAAACAACATTTTTTTGTCGCCCTGTATAAATAAGGCTGAGCAACACTTTAATAATGTTTTGGTGACAGATTAGCACTGCACACTAATAACTGTTAACCTTAATAAGACATTTAGAGTCGTATGTGCAATGGCAGGCTAGAACACACGAAAACGCCATAAAATGCACACATTTGAAAAATTGACGATTTCTCCGCCGGTATATAAGGTAACATCAAATTTGCAAAGACGTCCCGAGATATATGCCCAATACTTAAGAAAGTATAGTAATATCCAAAATTACCTTCCTCGCCGGGCAGAAATTCTTGGACAAAAATGAGGGTTTTTGCACTTACTATTTCAACACCCTGTATAATTGACAGAGTGTAATATTTTCACTTC